>JAGPOY010002668.1:0-14405 GCA_018983105.1 Silene uniflora
ATGCCTAATACGACTAAACAGTTAGTCAGAGTTATTGACTAAATTATTAGTCGATGCGATGTTGAGATAATTATTTAATACAGATTAAATAAAATTGGCTAAGACGGATTAAACTGTTAATTCGTAAATTAAATATAAACGGTTATATTTAATTAATGTATAATATGGGAGCTTAGACGGATTACATGATTAATTCGTAAATTAATATAAACGGTTATATTAATTAAGCTGATTATACAAAATTGTCATTATATGTGTTGTCAAACCATTATTAATGTATCGACTTGTAGACACATTAATATCCGACATTATAAATGACAATTTATAATATGAACCCGTTAAATATACATTTAGCATTTTCGGGCTGAGCGATTAATTAGAAATGAGAAGAGAGTGGAAAGCCCACTCTCTTCCCATCTCACTCGGCCGAACCACATCAAAAGGAGAGGACTCTCTTCTTTTGACCTAACCGATTTCATAATCTCAAAAATTAGTGTTTTGAGACATTCTCTCTCAATTCTCTCGATCTCACATCAGAAAACTCACAAGAGTTCTCCCAATATTGCAAGGCAATCGGAGAACATTTCTAGCACAAGGGGCATAGTCTCAAGCGGTTTTGGGTGCAACGATTAGGAGGAAATTTACGTTGATTTCTTATCTTAGGCCTTATCGCACGGACCAAAGGTTGTTTTCTTATTCTAGTTTTCGATCTATTGTATTTCGTTTATGACCCGTAATTTCACATGTTAAATTTTCGTTATAGTCCTAAAATTGAAGGGGTGAATATACGGATATTCCCCACATGTTAATGGGCTCGGGTCGAGCTATTCAAGAAGATGTGGCTTTGATTCTTGAGGCCACAAAGGCATTATCGATGAAGGTTCTTAATTTCGATAAATGTCTTACTGCTCAATCGGAGTATGTTCGTCTTTGTCATGATCGTCTTGATGATTTAGAGTATTGGTCTCGCAAGGGCTTTGTTGATTCTCTTCGTGCCAATCTCAAGAAACCCTAAACCCGTTTCATGCCTTGCCTTCCTCGTTCTCTCTTTTAGCTTTTTAGGACTTTATCTTTTGCATAATCCATTCGGCCCATTTTGGCATAAACTTATCTATTCGGCCCATATGGCTTTTTGTTGTCGTACTTCTATTCGTCCCTTTGGCATTAGTACTTCTCTCGGTTTGTACTAACGACATATTTATTGTAACACTCCTGGAATTTGTCCCACATCGGTAGAATGTGGGTGTGTGTGGAGATTTGTTCCACATCGGTAGAGTATGGGGCTTGTGATATATTTATAATAGCTCCCACCCACCATCTAGTAACAAGATCTTGTGCTTTTGGGCTTAAGTGAGGACAAAAACGGGCCCAAAAGTGTGTACGACCGTGGTGGGTCGGGTTGTTACATTTATTTTGCTTGCTTATGGTAGTTATCTTTCGTTTAAATGATGTTTATTTACATGCTTAAATTATGTCGTGATCTATATCATTCTAGTTGGTTTATGTCTTGTTCTCGTCCTTTCAATGATGCCATGAGGGGGAAAACAAATGATCGATGATTTAAGTAATTGCCTAAGCTTGCTCCTTGTCGTAACGTTTTATCTCTTAAGGTCCTTAGATGCTTACTTTGCTATTAATAGTCTAGTTCTTGCGTTCAACTTTGCTATAACTTTTATAGTGTTTTGTTGAGGGGGAACTACGCTTAGTCACAAATCGATAAGAGACTTGTCATCATCAAAAAGGGGGAATTTGTTTGACCATATAGATATGGTTAAGTTTTGATAATAACAAGTACATGCTTTAAATGTTATGTATACTCTTGCTCGTAATTGTTTGTTAAATTTTTGTAGAATACCTAATGTTATACAAGTAGAGTTATAGCTTGGCTAGCTATAACTTTGACAACTCAAGTGAAGACTTACACGGATATCACAAGCAAGCATTGGCGATTTCTGAGATATCTTTCAAGCATCTTTCAAGTAATGATAGAGCAAGCTTGAGCTATGTCATTGAAGAAGTTATTAATGCATCGTAGTGACTGTAACAAGTTTCAAGTATGATGATCATTCAAACGAAGACTCGATCAAGTCTATAAACAAGCTCCGAGATGAAGAGCTTATGATCACAACAGAGACGACCTACTACTGAAGATCTCCAGGAAGATTAGTTAGTATAGGATGTCCATCGAGTAACGATACTCGGAGAAGTAATATTGGAAAGTTAGAGTTATAGTTATTTCGTCTATAACCTTAACTTGACAAGCTTAAAGTTATAGCTTGCTTTGCTATAACTTTGAGTAGTATTTTGATAGCACGATTTTAATAGTTTTAAAATCATTTTCAAAAGGATAAAATCTTTAAATATGTTTCAAAGATCTTGTGTATGAATATTAGAGATGAAATATGGGTTGTTATAATGAACAGTTTACGTTTCGCTATTGGTTAGTAAAACGGCTTATGAGTCGTCATGCTACCTAGGGTTTGCTAAACTATCTTGACCTAACCCTAATCCAACAAGAGAGATTTTGACCTAGAGGAGCCGACCTAGCTAGGGTTTCGGCCAAACGAGATGGTGAGCCGTTTATCCTCTAGTTCTCTATCGCAAGTAGACTATCTAATTAAATCTAATAATATTGTTACAAAATATTTTATCTTTAAACTATTATTTGATTTATTTGTTTACTTAATCAAAATATTCTCTAAGATTAAATTAAGAAAGAATAAGATATAAGTTTATCTTATTTACTTAATTAAAATATCTTATGGATTGAAATATGAAGAGATGAGATTCGTTTCTTCTACGCAAAGCAAGAGTGCCTCACGGCACACATTAGGGTTTCGACCAAACCCTAGCTTTCCTCTCTACTATAAATACACATGGTGTTCATTGTTTCAAACTAGCTTTTCGAAATATAAAAATCATCTGCAAACAATTTGTGCTTTAAATCTCATTCAAGTAAGTTTATTGTTTTGCGTTTTAAATACTTTTACGAAAAGTCGTGCTTTCAATTTACTTATTATTCTTTAAGTTACGTTACAAGATAATAGTATTTCGCATTGCCTCTTATACATTCAATTGTGTGAACACTCAAAGAGCATTCAAATACTTTCTTAGTAACTTAAGATTATGAAACCGAATATCTAGTGATATTCAAATTGAGTTACAGTTACAGTTAGCTGTGCGAGTAGGGTTGATAATTTTGTAATCCGGAGAAAGGTACTAAAGTTATTAATCGAGAATAGTGGACGTAGGCTTCAACTTGTGAAGCTGAAACACTTCAAATATCGTGTGTCGTCTCTCTCTTTTTTCGTTTGTTTCATTACGTTTATCTCAATTAGTTAATTAGTTAAAGTTTAATCAATAAACCTTAAATAATTAATTAAAGAGTTTTAAAATAAAAAGTGGGCATTAGTTTTCAAATACTCAATTCACCCTCCCCCCCATCTCGAGTATTTCGGGATCGATAGACTCTTCAACGATGTTTTAGTTGATGCGTTGACTAGGAAGTGTGTAAATTCCTTGTGCACTAAGTTATCTTTGATGCAGCTAAGAGATGAGGTAAGACAGATGGGAATCCACATGATTCAGAAAGGAGATATGGTTAGCAACTTGGCAGTTGAGCCAGAGCTTTATAGCGAAATTCGAGAGAAACAATTGCTTGATCCCAAGATTGTGGAGTGGAAAGAGAAGCTGAATGACACGGAGAATTCGAGGTTTTCCATTCATGTTGACGGAAGTCTTCATTTCGATGGCCGGTGGTGTGTGCCTAACGATGCTGAAATGAGGAAAGCAATTATTACTGAAGCACATTGCACTCCTTATTCAGTGCATCTGGGTGGTGGTAAACTTTACAGAGACCTAAAGAAGACCTTTTGGTGGCCAGGAATGAAAAGGGAGATCGCTGAGTTTGTGCCTAAGTGTTTGACTTGTCAACGAGTCAAAGGTGAGCAAAGAAGACCGCAAGGGTTGGTACAATCTCTTGAGGTACCGGAATGGAAGTGGGACTCTATATCCATGGACTTTATTGTAGGATTACCGAGGACCCCGCAAGGTAATAACATGATTTGGGTTATAGTGGCCGGACCGACTGACGAAGTCAGCTCACTTTATTCCGATGAAAGATACTTTGAGTAAAGCTCAGCTAGCTAACGGGTATAGGAAGAATGTGGTACGACTGCATGGAATACCAAAGGACATTGTATCGGATAGAGATGCGCCGTTTACATCAATGTTTTGGCAAGAGTTGAAGGAATTGATGGGTACAACCTTAAAGATGAGCACATCATTCCATCCTACGACAGACAGCCAAACTGAGAGGACGATCAAGACTTTGGAGGATATGTTGAGAGCTTGTGTGATGGAGTTTGGTGGAACTTGGGAAGAGAGGCTCGACTTGATTGAGTTTTCGTACAATAATAGTTACCATACAAGTATCGGTATGACACCATTTGAAGCCTTGTATGGAAGGAAGTGTCGTAGTACAGTTTGTTGGGATGACAGTGCTGAATCTGTGGTTCTAGGACCACAAATGGTACAAGATATGGTTGAGCACATAAAGATGATCATGCAAAAGATGAAAGCAGCTCAGGACCGATAGAAAAGTTATGCAGATCCGAAACGCAGACATGTGGAATTTCATTCAGGTGACAAAGTTTTGTTGAAAGTCTCACCAATGCGCGGGGTAATGCGATTCGGCAAAAGAGGGAAGCTGAGTCCGAAGTACATCGGACCGTATGATGTGTTAGACCGAGTTGGCGAGGTAGCTTATCGACTTGCCTTGCCAACTGCACTTGATAGAGTTCACACCGTGTTTCACGTATCACAGTTAAGACGATATAATCCTGATGCGTCTCACGTATTAGAGCACGAAACTATTGAGCTGGATGAGACTCTAACTTACGAGGAGCTACCGACAAATATTTTGGATCGTAAGGTTAGAAAGACAAGGAACAGTGAAACTACGATTGTGAAGGTGTTGTGGTCTAATCATGAGATGGAAGAAGCTACGTGGGAAGCTGAGACAGCTATGCGCGAAAAGTACCCAAATCTTTTTGACGAGGTATGTTTGGTTACGAGGACATAACCTTATTCTTTTAAGAGGAGTAGGAGATGATCGCATCTTGTTTTATATATGTTTTAAGCTAGAAAGGTTGGTTTTTATGTTGCTTCTATAGAGTTGGGGTAAGCATGAGTTATGCGCTATATTACATGTTGTGTCATATTAAGTGTCAAACCCCATATGTTTCGTTTTGTTGCGGGTATGAGTTGAACTTCGAGGACGAAGTTTATTTCAAATAGGGAAGACTGTAATATCCCGTTTCTGCTAAGTGTCTACTCGGCCGAATTGTGTCTACTCGGACGAGTAGACTATGTGACCTGTTTGGCAGTGTCTTTGCCGATCGAGTGTGTACTCGACCGAGTATCGAGTACTCGGCCGAGTGAGACTGTAGCTCGACCGAGTAGTCCGTCGGGTTAGGCGAACCGGATTAGGTTTAATTAGGAATGATTTATAATTATAAAAGGACAAGTCATATCATCAGTTACAGTTTTACGTTCCATTGATTTTCACAAACACTAAATCATTCCTAAGTCAAGCAAGAGCCCGGATCTTCGCCTTTCGCCTTCGCTAATTCGTGGTGACTTCGTAGAGGAGCCTTATTAGCCGATTGCAATTGTTGATTGTTGCGGATTTGCTATCTGGTAGGGTTTCCCTACTCAGTATTTCACATTTGACACGATGTTGTATTGATTAACTGCCGAGGTTGATTGTATGATTAAAAGCATGATATGAATTCTAGTATTGATGTATTGTATGAATGTTTCGGCTGAATGACGGTTCCGGCTGAGTGAGTCCATACTTGGGAGATGGTCCACGCCCTTTGATCGCTCCTTGTGACTCCCATCACAAGGAGGATGTGCACATTTATGACCTAGGGTTCACTTGTTGCGATGAGTGGCTGTGGTGACGAGGTTGTGTCAGTGGCTGATATGGATACCTGTTACGATGGGTATCTGGCTGAAGAGATTATATGTGAATGGTTGACTTCCGCTGTTGTTAATATTTATGTTGCATCGTTAATTACGATTGTTTGTGTTGCTGACCCCGTTTACGTTTGTCTTTGACCTGCTTTGATCCATCGGGGTGGTGAGCAGCTGTTAGCAGGTTGTTATGATGCTGGAGTCGGATTGAGGGGACACATCCGAGTCTAGTTCTGCAGTTATAGCTCCCGCCTAGTTTTAGAGTTTTCAGTTTATCAGACAGTTGTATCTTTATAGTTGGTTTGAGACAGTTTGATGATGTAACATTTTAACTTTATTTTTAAATAAATTGTCCTCGATTGTTGTCTTATGATGTTTAATACCTCGGGCAACCGAGATGGTAGCATCCTTATATGCAGGGGCAGTCCCTGGTAAGGGGCCTTGGTATATTGGGGTGTTACAATCCCGTTGTTTCTTGTCTCGGTCTGCCTTGCATGCTGCCCCGGTTGGTTCGCCTGCTCCCTGGGTCTTTCCTCCTCTCTTGGTAAGGTGGCTCCCTGTTTCTGTCGTCTCTTTAGGTCTGGGTGATGGGTTTCCCCATCTTGTTTTGGGTCTTGTTTCACTGTTGTTCCCGCCCTTCCGTCTCCTTGTCCTGTCACCGCCGCTGTTGTTCCCGCCCCAGGGATGATCCCCATTCCCCCTACCCCTGGAATGGCGCTGTTTTTGAAGTGTCGATGAGTATAGCTCATCCTTCTGCGTTTTCTCTTTGTGGACGTGTTTGGGTCTTTTGGTGATCTCCCCATTCCCCCCACCATTTAGTCCCTTTTCCCTTCCCCTCTGAGTCCGTCTGTGTCGGTGTTTGGTCTGTTTTGCTTGCTTGGCGGTGGTCTTGGGAGGTGTCGGTTTGGTGAATCGGGTTGCGTTGGAGTGTCGGTGACCCTGGTGCGTGTGTTTAGGTGTCCGTCTCTTTTTGATCGCATGCAGGCCCGGGTTTGTGTTGTAGTGGTATCTCGTCTGGGGTTGTTTGTGTTCACTGATGGTGTTTGGGCTGGGCTGGCGGGTTGCTCGTTTGGTCTGCCCTGGACGGTGTGAGGTTTCATATGTGGTCTTGAATGGAGCGGGTCAGTGAAGGAGTTTGGTGTCTTGTGGTGGGGAGTGTGGGTTGGTCTGAGATGGGTTGGATGGGGCTTTGGATTGGATGACTTCGGTGGTTCTGTCTCATTTTTATGTTACTGTTTTTCCCTATGTTTCTGTAATCAATAAAAACCTCCCTTGGTTTAGGGGTGTCCTGTCCCGTAATTCTTGGGGTGGCTTGTAGTATCGTGCCTTTAATCCTAACAAGGGTTATGGTGACTTCGCATCCGACTTGTGTTGTGCACATTTCGAATTGGCCTTTTCGGATGGTTTTGATTAGGAGGGATTTCAAAGTAGCTTCTAATTCGCTACATTTCTACTTACACATTTTTCTGGGTTCTGAGGTTCTTGTCCGTAAGGGGGCTGTTTCAAAGTGTAGGAGTTTTCGCTCTTTTGGAGACAGTCATAGTCATTTGTGGTCTGTTCCCCGCCTTCTCTTTCTACGTCCTTGCGGCCAGTATATCATAGCCTAGGGGATGAATCTTCGAGACACTTAGTGTCTTGTTGGAGGTATTTTCTCGAAGCTCAGTTGACAATTAAGAGTAAGGATTTGGTTGACCTTGCGGCAAGCTCCGATCGCTCTCGTCGCTTAGGATCACATCAAATGTTTAGACGGTTTGGCCAGTATACCGTCATCTCATATCAACTTGTCGCGTATTCCCGAAGAAATCATCTCTCCCGTTGTAGTTTATTTCATGTAATTTGTATTTTGTTTTTTATGGTATTACTAATACTGTGCCCATGGCCTTGCATGTAAGGTCATGCTAGACTAGGAAACCTTTCTTTACGGCTGCCAAAAAAAAAAAAAGTATTCTTAGCAACATAGAGAGGTTATTTCCAAATGACCCAAAATGATAATTGCGTTACGAATTCTTGTTTCAGACGGAATTTATTGCCTTATTTTTCAGACGGGCATATATGACCATTTTATAGTTAAATGTAATCACAATGGTATAGGCAGTGTTACAACTTATATATGGTAACTTGTTTTTCAATAGTGATCACATTTCACTGTAAAATGGTTACAGAATTCCGTCTTATTATTTCAGACTAAAAAGACCTATATGAAGCAAAATTTATTGTTACTCGTTAGATCCCTAGTCTCCACCCTTGAAAGTTACGTAGATAAAAAGCTTTCCAAAATATTAATCGACGATTAAAAACACAAAGAAAATAGAAAAGTGATTTAGAAATCAGGTTACTCCTCCGTCCCGAAGCTTATGCTCTCATTCTACTTCCTGTGTTATACAAACCCAATTTCTGCTGCAGATCTATATTCCTTATTTCATTCCAATTGTTTTCTTATATCAATTATTTCAGTCTCCCAATTTGGGCAATTATTTCATTCTAATATGAACTCAAATCTCAAGAATTAAACCAAGTGGGAAATTTCCTCATCTGGGTATGTCTTACATTTCTGTTTATTTTATCTTCTTTTAGATTTTTGTATTATTTGATGCATAATTGTTTCAATTCTACGATTAACCCTTTTTTATTGCTTTATTGTTCTTAGTGATATCTTTGAATTATTACCAGTTAATTAATATGTGATAAATGAAGAATTAGTAATCTTTTTGCAATTCATACATATTTATTAGCATTTAATTGTTAGGGTTTGGTGTGTTATTCATATATTTTTGAAATGAAATGAAATGAAATTATGGAAGTAATGAGAAATTCTGTTTGTGGGTCTGTAATATTTCATGGGTTTGTAAATGTAACAGGTTTGAAATTGTAAAGAAACAATGAGTGCTAAGACAAAAAGAAGAACAGTTGCCGAAAATGGCGATACCGGGACTGGTGAGGACTTGGTTCTTGCTACATTGATTGGCAATGGTGAGGATTTGAGTCCCCTTGTCAGGCATGCCTTTGAAGCAGGCCGTCCTGAACCGCTCTTGTATCAGCTTAGGAATGTGTCGAAGAAGAAGGAAACGGAGATTGAGGAGCTATGTAGGCTTCACTATGAGGAATTCATTGTCGCTGTTGATGAGCTTCGAGGTGTCTTAGTAGACGCCGAGGAGCTCAAAGCTGAGCTCCAAACAGATAATTTTAAGTTGCAAGATGTGGGTGCTGCCCTTTTGGCTAAAATGGATGAGCTTCTTGAGTCGTATTCCATCAAGAAGAATATAACTGAGGCTATTAAGATGTCCAAAATGTGTTGTCAGTTGTTGGATCTTTGTGCAAAGTGTAATGTTCATGTAACAGAGGGGATGTTCTATCCTGCTTTGAAGACCATTGAGCTGATTGAGAGTGATTACCTCAAGAATATCCCGGTAAAGAAGCTAAGAAAGGTAGTGGAGGTGAAAATCCCGGCTATAAAGTTGCACATTGAGAAGAAAGTTTGTAGTGAAGTTAATGAATGGTTGTTTCACATTAGGAGCTTGGCCAAGGATATTGGACAAACTGCTATCGGACATACTGCAACGTCGCACCAGAGGGACGAGGAAATGCTCGCTCGTCAGAGGGAAGTGGAGGAACAAAGTCGTTCTGGGCTGGCTGACTCAGGATTTTGTTTAGATGTTGATGTTGAGGAGGAGGATTTGAGTTTGAAGATTGATCTTACTCCTATTTACCGGGCATATCACATCCACAAATGTCTCGGGATTGGGGAGAGGTTTCGAGAGTATTATTATAATAATCGATCAGCACAACTCAATTCCGACTTGCAGATATTTTCATCTCAATCCTTTCTTGAATCTCATCAAACCTTCTTGGGCCAGATAGCAGGATACTTTATAGTGGAAGATCGGGTTTTGAGAACTACAGGAGGGTTGTTGGAGGATAGTCAGGTTGAGACAATGTTGGAAACTGCTGTTTCGAAGATTACTTCTGTGGCTGAGAGACAGTTTACCCAAATGAGTAATACAAGTCATTTCCTTCTTCTGAAAGGTTATATGACACTTTTCGGGGCAACACTTAAGAACTATGGATACGAAGTGAATTCGCTTCTTGAGGCTATAAATGGCACCAAAGATAAGTACAGCAAACTTCTGATGGAACGATGCCGGAAACAAATATCAGATATTGTTGCTAATGATACCTATGAGCAGATGTTGCTAAGCAAGGAATCTGATTACCTTGCAAATGTACTGTCTTTTCAGCTCCAAACATCAGATATCATGCCTGCTTTCCCATATGTTGCACCATTCTCTTCCATGGTACCAGAAGCATGCCGTGTTGTCAAATCGTTTATCAAGGATTTTGTGGATTACTTATCTACTGGTGGTGGTATGAACCTTTTTGATGCTGTGAGGAAGTGTCTAGATTCGGTATTGATTGATGTCCTAAATGAAGTCATACTTGATAAGATTAGCGATACCTCCATTGGCGTGTCCAAAGCAATGCAAATTGCGGCAAATGTGGCTTTTCTTGAAAGGGCTTGTGATTTTTTCCTCAAGACTGCTGCCCAAATATGCGGGGGTTCGACCCGTTTGGCGGACCGACCACAAGCAGCTTTAACAGCACAAGTCGTTCTAAAGACATCTCGAGATGCTGCCTATATCGCCCTATTGGGTTTGGTAAATGCCCAACTAGATGAGTTTATGGCACTCCCTGACAGTATCAATTGGACACCAGATGATGTGCCACAAAATGGGCATGAGTACATGAATGAAGTGATAATTTACCTTGAAACCCTTCTTTCCACTGCTCAACAAATTCTACCTCTTGATGCGGTGTACAAGGTCGGTACTGGGGCTCTTGAGCATGTTTCCAATTCCATCACAGCTGCTTTTCTTATTGACAGTGTCAAAAGGTTCAATGGCAATGCAGTCGTGGCTATAAACAGCGATCTTAAGGTTTTAGAGAATTTTGCTGATGAGAGGTTTGAGAGCACTGGGCTGAGTGAAATCTACAAGGAAGGTAGTTTTAGGATGTGCCTAATTGAAGCGCGGCAGTTGATAAACCTTCTCCTGAGTAGTCAACCAGAAAATTTCATGAACCCTGTCATTAGGGAGAGGAATTACAATACCCTGGAAATTAAGAAGGTGGCTCTAATCTGTGATAAATTCAAGGACACCGCGGATACTTTGTTTGGAAGTCTGTCAAACCGGAATGCAAAAACTAGTACCAGGAAGAAATCTTTAGATGTATTGAAAAGGAGATTGCGAGATTTCAGCTAAATAAGCTAGCAGTTTTAACTATGTGAGCCAGAAACTTTTCTAATTTTTTTTCCTTTTATTTTGTAGTTGGATTCTTTCATTTTCTAGCTCAGTCAATATAGACACCATTTACCCTGGTGTATTCTTCTATATACATTGTGCTGTATAAAGCGAGTTGGTGTCCCGTAAAGCTCTGTTCCAATTAAATGATGCAGATGACAGTATTTCCTATTGGTACTCTGGTACTGCATTGGATGCTTAGACTGTCCTGAAGCTTATCTCAGGAATCAACTAGCTGTTCTAATTTTCTCATTAAAAGTCTTGATCTTAGATTGGTCCTTGTGGGCTTATCTCTGTTATGGACTTCTGGTGCTATAGAAGTGACGGACTGACGGCTACCATCTTAAGATGATGTCCCAGTAATTTTGAAACATTATAACTTATAAGCGGTTCTGGTTTCTTAACCATGACTTTTTATTCAAGTTGTTCTCGTTGGATGAATGTATCTTCTTGTCATGACTGTATGTTGAATTTGCATGACAAATTAAAGAAAATGTTGCTGCAATGTCATGTATCATTCAGGCTGGAATATATTCTGGTTTTCTGCGGACTTGCGGCTTCATGTTGTATATTACAAAGTACAAACAATTGAGAGCCCATGCAATCTGATAAGACCTGGGAGTGAGAGCGGGTTGGTGATGTTCGCAGGTGTCATCTCTGAACTTAAGGTCTCATATTATTTCCTGATTGTGCTCATATAAGAAAAAGCAGAAAAAATAAAGATAGACCGCCCAAATGAGAAAGAGCTATCAGACTGGAAATAAGTGGTAGTTTAACTTCTAAGTTCTAAGCCGTAGAATTGATTAAATGGACGGCCACCCAAAATGTGTGACATTTTTGGGAGGGCAAAGAATAACGGAGCAATAAAGCACTTAAACTTGTCTTGTACTTGAGTTATAATTACGTAAGTGGCTACGTCAGTTGGAGGGGACATTCTAAGAAAATGACCCATTTTGGCTGCTCTCTTCCTCATATAGAGTAGGACCTTAGGGTAAGATTATCCGTCAGATTTTTTCAAGTCTTAAGACCCTGCCACACCAACTTTCCACTAACTTTTATTATTTCTTTATTGTTCAGACTTACCTCAGACCCACCTCAGACTTTATACATTATCCGTCAGACTTACCTCAGATTCTACTTTTTCACCACACCTCTTGTTTTTACAAAAAAAATAACACATGTGATGTTCTCATTGAACAATTTCTTTTAATGGTGGGGTCAAGACTCAAACCAAAGTCTTAAGTTAAATCTTGGATTTCCAAGACTCGACTTAAGACTTTCTCAAGACTAGGAAAGATTATTGGTGGTTTTGAGTAAATCTTGTCTCAAGACTTACCAAAGTCTTGTCTCAAGACCACCAATAATCTTGCCCTTAGTCTTGCCACTTCGCTCTACATGGATCCAATCGTAATTGTTAGTTTGTTAGGGTAAGATTATCAATAAGACTTTCCAAAGTCTTAACACTCTGCCACATCAGCTTTCCACTAACTTTTATTATTTTTATATTGCTCAGACTCTCTTCAGACCCACCTCAGACTTTACACATTATCAATCAGACTCACCTCAAACTCTACTTTTTGCCCCACTTATTTTGTTCAGCTTACAAAAAAAAAATGAAAAACAAAAAAGGTACCACATGTCAATTGTTAATTGGAAGAAATGTCTAGTAATTTGTGCCAAGACTCTACAAGAGTCTTAAGTTGAGTCTTGGATTTACAAGACTCAACTTAAGACTTAGTCAAGACTTTGTTAGATTATTGGTAGTCTTGAGTAAGTCTTGTCTCAAGATTTACCAAAATCTTGTCTCAAGACTACCAATAATCTTACCCTTACCACCTTCCAACTTTATAACCCCAAATTTGTTTCGTATTTAACTACATTTGCATATGCATATTTTCAACAAGGATTAACCCCAATGCTAAAATATTCATCTTCTAATCATCAAGTCAGGGGTTTTAATTTACATTAAGCTAAAATATAGCTCTGTCGATAGGCGATCTGTAAATACCATTAAAGGTCCTCACAAATTGAGAGTAAAAGTGATGAAATCCGTATTGTTTCTGTTCCTTCCTCATCCAGAAGAATGGAGATGAAACATACGGAGTATAATCAGCCAACACTTATACAGTTGCAATTGAACTCCAAAACATACATGCTCGTGATTAAGCTCAATCATCGTACTTGTATATGAAAAGAGGTGTTCATAGCAAAATTGAGTTGTTGCAATATATATTTGTGGATATTCTGACACGTGTCTCCCACGTTATGGCCTCCATATGCTCTGCCTAACAGGAAGATGGTAACACCCAAAAGTGCAGTTACATGACACTATTTTGAATCATGCACTAACTAGTGTCACCTAAAGTTCTCGCCCATCTCGCCAAAATTAACATTGTCGTCTTATCCTTTTGCATTTTTGGTATTACAAAGGACGGCAGGGGCGGATTTGGGGGAGGGAAAGTGAGGACAAGTGCCCTCACATGATAAAAAAATTTCAACTATATGTAGTATTTTGTTCCACTTTTATTCAATGTAGTAGTATTAGTCTAGTGGTAAGTGTAAGGGATTAATACCAACTAGTCACAGGTTCGATTCCCACAAGTGACTTATTTTGCTTTTTGGTATTTATTAGCTCAAAAATATAAGAAAATTTAATGATTTTCAATTTTTTCATTGCTTATTTTTAGTTTTGCTTTTTATTTTGTTTTTTTCGTCTTTATTAGCTCTATAATATGAGAAAATTAATGAATTTTATTTTTTTCATTGCTTATTTTTATCTATGTAAGATTTACTTTTATTTCTATTATTTTATAGAAATAATGTTTTTCGCGATATTTAATCATGTATATATATATATATATAGAATCAGGATCCCGTGCGAACTAAATTACGGTGCGAACCGTACGAACTAATAAAAACAACCTAATTACGTCATATTTGACCAAGTAACATATGCACACACTGACACTTTTATACTCCGTACTATCATTTCCCTTGTCATCTCCTATCTCCTTACCACACAACAACCAGCTAACTACCATGACCCTTCATTTGAGACCGCCGCCGGAGCTCCGACAACCTTGCGCATGACCGGCAGGCCTTGGATCTCCTTTCTCCGGCGAGTCCATCTGT
>JAGPOY010002669.1:0-14404 GCA_018983105.1 Silene uniflora
CATCCAGTCTCACCACATTTTCGGTTCCAGTACCCTCATCCATCAGCACACTACACACCCCTACATCATCGTTCCCCACCTTACCTCTCCTTTTATTAGATAAAACGAATCTGCGCAACTTCTCGATCATCTCTTCTTCATTGCGTAAATATTCTGCCTCAAACTCCGGTCTCAAATCCCTATTGATTTTACTGCCATCAGCCACTCCCATCTTCCCCCCTTTCCTTGGTGATGCTCGCAAACCATCGCTATACTTGAGCTCATGTTCCTCATACGGCCCATGCTCACAATCCTTCGCCCCATGCCCCAACACCCCACACCCACAACAGAATAGTGGTAAACGCTCATATTTTACATCAAATACATTAACCGCCCCATTAGGTAGTCGTATCTCAGTTGATGACTTCAGCGGCTTCCGAATATCATGCAAAATATGTAACCGGACCGCCCTCTCCATCTCAGGGAACTGAGCATCATCTTTCGCCACATACTTACCCAATTGTGCCCCTAACTTCTTAAGATTGTCTTCGTTCGTTCTTCCCCTTAGAGGAAGATCATAGATACGGGTCCAAATCGGAAGATAATAAAGAGGCGTCTCCGTCAATTTCCCGTCATCACTGGGCTCATTAAAGCACCAAGCATACTTATCGAAGTGCCAAGGTTGCCCTTCAAGAACCTTGATCTTGTCTCGCTCATCCTCGAATTTAAAGATGTAAATCTTCTCCCGAGCCTCCACCATGTTGCCCATAATTTTACCCTTCGGATTCCATAATCGGAGCATCGTATCAATAGCAGCACGACTACTGGTAGACTTCGATGCCCAGAGTTTCCCCACCAGAATTAGCTCCGTTTGAACACACTGGACCTCCTCTCCGTCCACTTCCCACTCAAACACCCCTCCATCACCATCCATCAATTCAGACATCAGCCCTTTCCCCTTACTACAATTACCCCGCTCCATTCGAAGAAACAGAGCAGGCAAACGAAAAAAAGACCCGCAACAAAACCTAGAGAGCAAACCCTAAAAAGCCAAAGTTTAACCAAACCCTAGCCAACGAGAACAACCAATATTTGCATAAACAGAACAACCGCGAACGATATAAAACAACCAAACCTACGTACCTGACGTAGATATAAGCCTTGAGAACAAAGGAAGAAACGAAGATTTGACTTAGACGAGGACTCCCATAGAAACCCTAGAGAGACTTCTTATTTCAGTTCACTTGTTCACGAAGCAATTCTTCTCTGATTTTTTTGATCTCTCAAACGAAGTCAGCTTAATTTTTGTTAAACACAAATTTGCTAACTCGGTCGAGCTTGACCATACTCAGCCAATTGAAATCAGAATGGGTCGAGTTAGCTTAATTTTTGTTAGACCCGATTTTGTTGTTTAATTGATTACAATGTATAAGAAGTACTTTAAATCTCTAGGTAACTACGCTTTCTGGTTAATTGATTACGATGTATAAGTAGTTTAAGCAGTTTCAAGAATTCCAAGTTTGATACTCTTGACTAGACCTGGTAAAACTGAGGCCTCCCCGATAAGGCTGACCCGAGACCCGAAAATGACCCAAAAGTGACCCATAGACCCGAAGTGACCTGATTCGAAACTAACCCAACCCAAAGTGCCCCGGCATAAGTGACCCAAAATGACCCGATTGACCCAAAATGACACGAAATGACTTAATTAATGCAAAATCATGACCCGAAATGACACAAATGACCAAGAATAACCCGACCTGAAAGTGACCCGATAAGTTATTGACCAAAAAATGACTCGACCCGATGTGATCGGCGAACCCCACCCGAATGACCCATCTGCCAGGTCTACTCTTGACAGTCGAATTCCGTTGCTAATCTTCCAGTTATTGGTAATCGATTTTCTTTTTGTTATTCCATCTTTGTCTTTAATTATGTTTTCTTCAATTATATATCGTTCTTTCAATTACTATGAGTAACTAATTCCTTATATAGGGTTCAAAAGGGAGCGATGAATATTGATTTGGGGTTAATATTATTCATTCAATTGCTAAATCGACTATCGTTTAATTAGTGTTTTCAATCAGATTGATTAATTACTGACCATCATTAATTGATTATGTAATTCCCGGTATTTCTAAGACCCTTGACTAACCGTTGACTCCTGGGAACCCTAGTAGGAGATGGAATGGAGACATAGACACCTTTCGTTGAATGACACGACTGGATGTATGGACTTACTCGACCGAGCTAGCTCAGCTCGGCCGAGCTGCGTCGAGCAGACCGGTAGATTTAGATTTTTAGGAAGTAATGATGAACCATAATTTCAACTACTCCTCCCCCACATCTAAACCTAATATTCTCTCTTCCTATACTCCATCTCTACTACCCATCGAACTTCCTATCCTTGGCGACCCTGACTCAGGAACATCGACGCCAACGGCGTCGGGGCGGCGGGATGAACCATAACGAACACCGTACCGATAGCTTTTGAGGTAAGAATATTATTAGTAATTTCATAGGTAGTGTGGCTGCGTTTATGGGGTAATTGATATAGGGTTATCGTTGTAGGATGTTATAAGATCACCGTGATGACGATGTGATGATTGGTTTAGCAGCGGCGGAAAAGGTAGGTTATCCCTACTCAGTTGATTGTTGTAACTGTAAGATATATGATTGTATGGTTGATTGCATTGTGACTGATTGCTTAATGTATGACACTGGAAGTTTGGGGAAATAGAGATTGTGATATGGTTCCGGCTGAGTGGTCACTGTGAGAGGTGATCACGCCCCTTTGTCGCCTCGCTGGGATTCTCAACCAGGAGGGATGTGCACATTAATGGCCTTAGGTTCGCTCATTGAGCCGGGATTTGGTGGGCAAGGCTGCGGTCCCCCACTAGCGGTGTGGATTATCGTTGCGGCAGTAATCTAGCAGGGCTACACAACTTGCTGTGTAGTCAGTTATGTGAAAATGGAATGATATAGAATTGGTTGTGCTTGGCTATGAATTACCTTTGCTTTCGCTTGTGATTGTCTATCTTTACCGTTATGATTAGTTGACTGACCCCGGTTGTTGTTATCTTTGACCTGTTGTGATCCATTTGGGGATGGTGAGCAGCTATGTGAAAAGGTTTAGTTGATGGCTGCTGCTTTGGTTACTATGTGCTGGGAGCGGAAGACCTGCTAGGAGTTGCTAGCTGGAGTCTCACCGTAGTTGTTTTGTATAGTGCTTTTGTTTGGTTGTAATCACCATAAAGTTATATCATATAAAGTGTTTCATGTATTTGTCAATTTGAGCTACTATATCTCGGGTAACCGAGACAGTAGCACTCTGCTATGCTGGAGTAGCCCTTGGTAGGGATTCATTAGACACTCTCGCTTGAGAATCTGTGTAGTTTTTAAGGAATTATTTCAGATCGCTTGTTGATCTATGCCTATCTGAAACAAACTCTCCCCCCCCCCCCCCCCCGGGGGGTTTGATACCATTTGGTAAGGCTTTGAAACCAGTGAAAGGTTTTAAACAAACCTGCAGTTAGTAATCGACACCAAATTGTTGTCGAAAATTTGAAATCATTCCAAAATAAACATGAAGATAAAATTTCACGTCGATTGAGATTTATTATTTGCAATTGACTCTATCGATATTATGCATGATATGCAAATATTACGTTAAACCTGTGATTTATGCGCAATTTACGCCATTTCGGACCCCATTCCTTGGCCATTTCAACTTTAACTGCGCCCGTTTGGACATAATTATTAACATTTTGCTTTAGTGTGTCCTCTTCCCGAGTTAAATTCATCATAATCACGGGTTTCGGTACCCTTCTGACACCTTTTTTTAAATTCGGGAAGAAGGGCGACAAGCTAAGCAAGGTTCACGATTGTCCGAATATGGCGAGTGTGGTTGGAAATATCTGACCAGACAATGTCGTCCGGATCGTACATGCTCATATGGTTGTCATAGCCTGCAAAATGGTCATCAAGGTCAGTCGTTCCATCAAATTGAATAGTGATGATCTTTACCTTTGGTATCGGTATCTTCAATAGCTCTCTGCAAAGCGGAGATGAAATGAGCAGGTCCTAACCCTGCGACAAACGCTTTGTCATTTCATTTTTCTCACTCAAGCGGGAGAAAACGAACTGCAGCATTTCGAATGAACCTGAAGCTGACCCCGAAAAACTGATCGAAAATATCTAAACGGATAACCGATCGAACAATCGATATCAGTAACTTGAATAGTATCCGAAACCCGGCTCAATTTTAATCGAACTGAAACTAAATTGAGTTCAATATAAAACTAAACCGAATAATACCTGAGCATGAATAAATCTGAACATATAAGAATTGAATTGATTGACATGTATTGAAATGATTATAGTTTAGTTGTTTTATCATTGATTATTTATCTATAAATGGTACTACGGTTATGACAATGAAACTGAAAAGTATAAACTATAAAGTACATTTCAGCTAATTTTTTTGACCGTCGACACAAGAAAATTATAACATGACACTCAATTGAACTGATATTGACCCGATCCGAACCGTAACCGATACGAAATAGCACAAAGCTATTAAAGTTGTTAACTGAAATGAGTTTGTGATGCGAAATCGAATGGAAATCGAAACTACGATCAATCCGAAACCGGACTGAATGACTTGATTACCAGATGTAATAAATTATTAAATTATAGGGAGTACATATATCAACCCACCGGGCTAAGCAAACACTCTCTTTTGCGCTTTTTAAAAGCTTGATTGAATTTAAACATTAGGGACACCCTGAAAAGAAAAGGAGTTGGTAGAGACAGCAGCAGAGGCAGAGGCGAGTTGAGAGCAGAAGACGATGAGGCAATCAAGCACATTCTCTTTTTCTCCCTCAGAGTTCAACTCCTCCTCACCATCATTCTCACCTGGTATTTTCTTCTATGTTATTTTATGAAGATGATCACAATTCAATTCAATTCATTATTCACATTACTCCTATGACTCTAACGCAGGGGTCACCAACAATGGCGTTGCCCGTCATCGGATTCTACCTCGCCGTTTCAAGAATAAATCCCCCCAAACTCCTCAAAATCCTTCTTCTACCTTTGGTATTTACTTCTTTACTATTTTCTTCATTCTTCCTTTGTTGCTTTGTTGCTTTGTTCTAATCAGTCGCGGAACTAGGGTTGTAGGGTACCAGTGGTATCGCCCCTCTACGCTGTTGAAAACTTGGGATTTTTTTTCTTTAGCATCTCGTTGTATTATTAGTTCTCCTGTTAAATCATGCAAACGATCTGGCCGCAACCAGATGGAGAAGAGAGTCCGCTTTATAAGCCTTAGGACCTTTGGAAAATTTCAACTTTAACTTCAAATTCTGTTTCACCACGGATTCTAGTTGCTAACTATTATCCTCTTGTTGTCGTCTCGTCCTCTTGCCTCCCAAATTCCCTTACTTTAATATCTTTTACCCCTAGTACTCAGTACTCTGCAATAGTTAAGCCAATTTCAGCCAACTGAGCAATCCCAATAACATTGTGGTCTAATTAGGCTATCGTTTAATTGTGATTTTAGAGTTGTTAGGTTTCTTACTTTCTTTTGTGTCTAGGAATCTGTAATGGAGTTTATTATGAAACTTTGTGGAGATTGAACCAAAGCGAATCCACGTTATATTGACATTCGCTAGGGAAAAGACGTCAACTTCATTAGTACAGAATTTTGCCATATTGGTTAACAGGTTTTTTTTTTTTAATATGTATACTTACGAGGAAGCCAAATTTTCATTAGTATTTAGCTTGGTACCTTGGTTTATCATGGAATAAATCAAGTTATCAACTTCATATATTGGAAATAACCGTGATTGATCAATTGAAGACTCAATTTTTCACTATGGCTCACTTAGAAACAACTTTTGTTTTTGAAACTTTGTAAGGTTGCGTGGAGCTTGCGTATATCCAAAGCTCCCCAAATCCTATCTACCATAGATGAGCGCCTTCGACATACTAGGGCGATGTTGTGATGATTTATAATTATGTTTCCATTATCATTCAGTGAATTGTTTCTTGATCAGCTACGTGCTGACGTGGTGTGATGCCAATATGCCTCAGGAATATGGGATTCTACCCTTTGCCCTAATATGTTCTGTTAGTTTGTCCAAGAAGTAGCAATGTTGCATTACAAAGTTTTGTTGATCATGCTTGGAATATTAGCGGTTTGTACTTATCAATGTAACCCAGTTTGGCTGCACACCGCCTTGCCTAGACGCTGCAATAATGATTTTGATAAGTAGTTTATTGGATGGTTCTGAAAATGATTATTATGGAACTTGAAACTCTTATATAAGCTTATTGAAGTAGAAGGGAAATACTCAATTTGAGCAAAGCTGCAGAGTATTTCCTTACTCATAAATCATATTATTGCCATATTTGATGACGAACTGATTACGTTTTGGAGTGGCAGAAAAAGCAAATGAGGATGACAACTCCATGAAAGCTCCAGATGAGAAACCTGAAACTGTTAAAACCAAGTTCACAACTCCATCAGCAGTAACTGGGGAGATACCATGTCATTTTGAGGGATCCAGTTATTCTTCTAAACTTTCTTTGCTAAACTGTTTTACTTTTACCTCAGGTAAACCTTTGTTTGCTGTATAGTCTTAATTATCTTAATCAACTATTTTTTCGTTTCATGTAATTAACTTAAAATCAGGATTTTCTTTGTTGTACTCCTATGTCTTTTAACAAAATTATAACAATACCTCGTTTTATAAAATCGTCCAATTCTTAAAGTGAATGAGTAGTTCTCAAGCTATTCTTAAGAGCTTTGATCAGCCTCTTTTAGATGTCATGTTTAGGCACTTATAATTGACTACTCCGCATAGTCTGCAATAGTATGTCGACCCATCAATATAAATCATTTTTTTTCTCAGCAATACGTCCACATCTTTAAAATTGTTTGTAATGCACTCACCAATCAAGTTTTGTTCAAATCTTTATTGTCATGCTTCTAATTTGCCTATGTTTATGGCAGGGGAACCAATCACGAAAGAAATGCAAGAGAAATCAGAACCAAAACCGCCTTCAAGGGCTTCAACGCAGAATTTGCCTGTGTTTATGGCAGGGGAACCAATCACGAAAGAAATGCAAGAGAAATCAGAACCAAAATTGCCTTCAAGGGCTTCAACACAGATCGTTACAGTGTCCAGAATTCTGAAGGGCATTCCCCAAAATCCACATTTCTTACCCCTTAAGTCCTACTCCGATGTCGCAAAACAAAGATTGATCAATGCATGGGACAACATATTTGAAGAAACTGTCGATAATTTGCTAAGTTTGCAAGTAAATGGATTCTCAGCCGATGCCAAAAGATTATGGGAGACAATGGAGGAACTAGAAAAGATGGGTTATCATGTTATACCGCTAAGAAGACGATTAGTTGAGTTGACCGATGTTATAATTAGGCGAAGAAACCATAGGACTGAGATAATGAGATTGAAGGATGAAGCTGAGGAACATAGGATGGAAAAGAGCAGGTTGGAGTTTGAGATTGCGAAGCTGAGAGCTAACGTTGAGGCTGAGAAGGCAAGTGTTGAGGATATAATGGGTCAAGTTACAAAGATGGAAGATGAGATGCCACACTTCAATGATGTCTTCACTAAGCTAGCTATCAAGCTGTTCTAGTTGGAGAAAAAGAATGATGAAAGAGAGCGAGACGAAGATATGAATGTATTTACTGTTATCAATAGTCTATTCGGGTAGTTTTCAGATGTAGAATTACTAGGCACCTATCTTTTATATATGGAGTATTCCGTAGCTAACTTCACCGTGAATAGTATTTTCAAGTTCGTATTGGTAAAGTGGATATGGCAAGTAAAATACAACCCGATGAGCCATTTTGTACGGCGGTCCTTCCTCACAAATGTGCTGATCATTTATGGACTACTGTTGTGTTTAGTTCTGATATTGCATTTCGTCTAATGCGAAAGGTGGATCGCTAAGTTACGATTCAACACGACTAATCGACCATCTCTTATGAGACTCAAGCTATTAAAACAAAGTAATCACCTCATTATATGATTATATCAGATGATAAACACATTAAAATGATCATAAAGTCGTCTTAGATAAGAATTAGTACTAATTTAAGTAGCCAAATACCATAGTTGTGTAACGTGAGAACTAACAGAATAACACACTAGCAATCATCCACACATCCTTTCTTTTTTTCCTAGTATGAAGAGACCATGACTTCTACTGCAGAAATTTGACTTTGAACAATTAAGAATCCACCATAACAAACAAGAACCACAACTACAATTTGCTTCCGAGACACTAATATCACGCGTAAATACAAGCCAAAGGAAGTTCTTGAGCCATCCATTACAAGTTGAACCAAATCCCCCTATGTTCAGTGATGTGGTGCCGAAGCTGCTGCTGCTGCTGCAGGAGGATTGCACTGATAACACTTCGCAAACAGGCCGAATGTATCAACTTGCTTAATAAAGTTCGTCACACTCGCCCACCCTCCGAATCCAAACCCGACAACAAGCACCCATACGACTATGAAGGCATTCACGACATACATTCCAGTCCAACTTGGGAAGAATCTCGGTGGTTTCTCTACTGCATTCTGCAATTTTTACATCATCCAAACATACACAAGGTTTAAATTAGTTTCTGAACAACTTCAAAATCGGATCACACCTATACAACTATACCCAACCTAATAACCTATATCAAAACAGACAAATCCAAATATGATCTAGCTAGATGCCTAGATCCAACCAAAATTTGATACCATACTGATCATTGCCCTTACATGACCCGATATGACACAACCCCGAGGTGACAGCCCCATCCGAAACCTGTTTACCAGGTTAAAAACTCAAGCCTACCTCACATTTTATATCATGAAAAGGGAGGAATCTAGGCATTAAGTTACATTATGAGCAGCAAATCAAGGGATTATACCCATGGAAGCCTTTTTCTTGAATAGTTGATCAGACAAAGCAAGGATGTATATTCAATTATTATCTCCTTGACAAAGACATGTCAAAATGAGTCAAATACTCAAACAGAGAAGAATCTATCAAGGGTCTTCAACACAATCTCTGTTAGGTATTTTCCATGACTTTATCTTAAACACCAAAAATTTAATATGACCCACTAAGTAATTTCCTTCAATTCTCAAAGGTCTATTCACATTTCATGTAGATGACTAAATTCATTAGTTTGGCACTTGCTAGACATATTGGTCCTTTATATGAAAATGACCTTCGAATTACTTCGGAAACACAAATTGTTATATAAGACTGTCTTACGAGTGGGATACACAAGAGTTGATGATTCGTAAAGCATGTAAATTTCGAGTCGTGAGATGAGTAGAGAATAGTACCTGACGGGCTTGGGCCGATTTGTAGGTGAGCATGTGGGCCAGAGTCGGTATGATGTAGACAGTGAAGGTGACCAATAAGGCACCAACAGCAGAGTTAATGGGACCAAAGAAGGGAAATATAATTGCTAAGAACCAGATGGGTATAACCACAGGTAGCCTGGCCACTGCCCTTAAACATAAGCTCTTTGTGTCATGTACCCCCACCACTTTTTCCCACACAAAGTACAATGGAGTGCAAGCAAATCCAAATGTTATGAACTGCCAATAAAAAAAACACAGTTAATTTTTGAAAAAGGTTGTTTTTTCTTTTTACTTTTAAACGCACCATAGAATTGACATGCATAATGTATTCAGCTATGATTAGGCATGCCGCATGCAATATACAGTCTTGAGTAACATTTTATGTCAGTATTTGAATGCCAAAATCTAAACATTCTTAACTATCTGTCTTATTCAAGTCTCGGGTTACGTTATTCAAGTCGGGTCTCTAGGACCACGACAGCTTTTATCGGCAAGACAAAAGGGCATCTTTAGAGACTGAGAAGGTATAATATTATATGGACTCAGTAACGGTTTTACTAATGTGCGCCCTAAGGGCAGCCGATAATATTTTATACTTAACTAGAAATGCTTTATATGATGAGAAATTAACCTGGTGGATAAGCATCAAGATGACAGCAACATCTCGAAAAGCGGATTTAGGAAGGAGAGAAAAGGCATTGGAATGGGTAAGGAGTTTATCACCATAAGCCCAGTACATAGCAGAAGAGGATGGAAGTGTAAGGGTGAAAACATAAAGTGTTGCATATAGGTAAATGTACTTGAATCTCTGTGGCTTCCACATTGCATGCATAATTTCCCTGGTAAATTCAATTTGAACCCACAATCAGTAACAATTTTATTTACAGTGTCCAATAATTGCAGTCGCGCTAGTCATCAAGTCATAACAAAAACAGCAGACAGTTAAAATCATGCTATCCATTCAAGATGTCAAGTATGATTGCAATGGAGTATGTATGGACCAGAGCATGAAGCATAAGTTTATGATTACAACTCTTTTCAATAAATAGAAGAAAGGAAATAATAGAAGTTGCCATTTTACCTAATCCTCTAAAGGACATAAACTTGTTCAATCCACATATTTTGTATGCCCCTACTTTTAACTAGAAAAGGATTGTTTGGTTAGAAGAATACAAAGGATTTTTCTTTGGATAAGTTCAAGTTTGAAATCCTCATAAAGTTTGGATTTTGACAATTCATATCATGTGAGGTTTAGTTTGGTAAATCTTTGTGCTAATTGCCAAAATAAATAGTGAAAACTTCCAATATCAAATAATTTTTTTTAACACGGGATTGTCCCATAATAAGACGCGCTGAGTTTGAAACCTCGAGTTTTCACACTCATCCTTGTTTAGCCTGTTTCATCAAGTATTCAAGTAATTTCCTTAGCTGTTTCACATTTTTACCATGAAATGGAACAGTATAATAAGACGCGGACAAGCGGTGAGTTTGAAACCTCGAGGTTTCACACTTATCCTTGTTTAGACTGTTCTGTCATGTTAATTTCCTTGGCTATTTCACATTTTCACCATGAAATGGAACAGTTTTCATATGGTGAAAGAAGATGGGTTCAATACTCAATAGTCAGGACAAATAACTCAACTTTTTTTCTACATATATGCAAGACTTATCACACCTAAAAGACCTAAATTGGGCTCCAAAGTCAGAAACATTTCTCCTCCAAAGGAGAAAGTATAAATAGGTAAAGCTAAACTTTTTCAAAAGGTTGCTGTTGAATTATGTATCTATAGCATGTGTGATATGTATTTACTACACCCCAAATCCAAAAGGACACATTTTCATTTGTTAAACAGAATGTGATGCCATTGGTCTCTTTTGTTAGGTAAAAACCCATTAACAAAGACTATGCTTCAAATGATACGACGCCACGGGATAATTGGGTTTTGGTGTCACTCTTTCACAAAAAACAATAGAAAAAACAAAAAGCATATTACAGGTGGTATCAAAACTCATTATCACCTAGTAACGCTGTAACGCTAACTTATTTTCCGTTCATTAACAAATCATGAATGCATGATTCCACAATTAGTGACTAATCAAGAAGAATAAAATAAAGACAACTTTGACCAAGTTTCAACATGATTGTGTCTGCATACAAACCTTGAGAATGCAAACAAAAGCTGCAAGAAGGAAGATCATGATTTTTGAGGATAAGTTTCATTAACAAAAAAAAGAGGAGAGGATTTATACTTACACAGTCACAGCATGCCCACCAAAAGTGTAGAGTATATTGGTAGCTCCTGTGAAGTAGAGTACCAACTTTTTTGGACCAGAGTGGATCACACCTGGTTCCTTTAAAATATTGTATTTTGCACATGAAAGTTTCATTAAATAAGTTAATAAGACTTCATTAAGAAATCAATAAATCATACTATAAGAAGACAAAAACTCCCTTAAATTCGGGAATTGGTGGCTAGTACTTACATTTAAGTATTATTATGGCCTTAGGCATATCACTAAATTTTTGCTTTTTGTGTTTTGCTTTTCTCATAGACTTTTATCTAGATGTAAATCATGCATGTGACGACATATATATCGCATCGGAAACTTAATACTCAAGGGACCAACGAAATCTTCCCATTTTTCCGAAATGAATGAGCTCAATAGTCATGATTTGAAAGTGGTTGAATACTGGATGTGATCCATTACGGCAAATTTATAATCCATACTCTTTTATATCGAGTATGAAAAATGAGTTCGGTAAAAATGAAGTTTCCCTATAATCCATAACTTCTATATACATTAGGGTAAGTAGAAATTCTATTAGCAATGTGTGAATTTTGGCAGTCGAAAAAACCGTTGGTTCTTGACTCAACAAAACTAAGTTAACTTTCACAGAGGTATTGAAAAAAGGCAATACCTGGCCATGAACAAGAGCAGCAATGGTCAAGTACCAAGCAGTATAAGTGGTCATTCCGAGCCCAAGGAATGACCAAAGTCTGTAGTTATGGAAGGACGGTACAAACACAGTTGTGGCACAACACGCTCCAAAAATGTATGTCCATGTCCTCTTGTCTAAATGATCATTTATGTAGTATATGTTACTGCAAATAAACAAAGTACAAAAAATAGAATGTTATTCGGTATGATTTACTTATACGGAGATACGGAGTAATAGGCATCGGTGTATGATTCAGTACCAAGTATTACAGAGTAAAAGAGGAAAAACATTTTACCAACCTTGCACAAGCTATAAGCTGTATCACTGATCCAAACAGCAAGAAGGTACAATTGAAAGCCAATCCTAAGGCCTTCCAGGTGGGCCCTAACAGACCATCTAACACTTCAAACCACTGAAATTTCACAAAACATATGAATACACAGAAAATTAATGAAGAGAGCCATACAGGAGTATTTGATGATAACGCTTCATAGCCATAAATATCGATTAAGGACACTTAGTTAGAAATGCACATCATTTCAGTTTATGGCCACGTACCGAACAAGTCATCAATACTAAATGAAACAGGAAGACGTTTCTTGCAGCAACAACATTACACTAGTACTCAGCATTCCCCGTGAATATCGACTAGGGACACTTCAAGCAAAAATACACATAGAATTCATGAATCATTACTTTTCTTACAACGACATTGTCCTGGTGCTTCTAAGGCTCCCGCAAATATCAAATCAAAGAGTTGAATGTACATAGACTCATTCTTTGGATTAGCAACAAGGTGGTTAACACGTAGACAAACTTTTCTTACAAAGTATGTCGAAAAGACCTTTAGAAGCTTATCGACATATGGTCTTAAGTTATCTAGATTAGGGACGATATAAATGAAATCGAAGCTTAAAGCTTCATTTTAATTGAATTATGACTAATGATAAAGCATGGTTAAAGTAACATGCACACTTTGTTTTATTGGAGCATGGTTTACATATATAATCAAACAATGATTAAGAATACTGCGAAGATTAGACTCATTTAATTAATTATAGCTGGAAGAAACCAACAAAGTTTGAATTTTGATTGGTGATGTAGTTGGGCCCACAGTTTCCTATGATGGGAATTCAGAATGAACTGAATTCATCCACTGAATTACTAAAGAAATAAGGAATTTCCACACGACTTCTTATTCTTTCAGCAACAATTCAAGACAATTTTAGTTTATTCCTTTTAGTATAACAAGTCTACAAAAATCTGACATAATTCTTGTACGTATCGACTGAAAATAATATGACGAACATCACACTTGCATTCTCGATTTTAATAAGCAAATTTGGTTCGACTTTTTGCCTAAAATTGTCTTAGACAAATTGTTTGGTGACCGAAAGGAATGCTAAAGAAAACATATTGCGATTTGAAAGTAGACGGGAACTATTAAGAGCACTATACCTGAATAACATGATTTTTGAAGTTAACACCTTCCTTCTCTTTTCGACTACGATACTCGACATAGAGGACACTAATGAGATAAGCCGTCCAACTTCCCATCAGTCCATAAAACACTTGAAGTAAGATTCCGGATAGCATTCCCATTTGTGAAAATGAGTATGGTAGTGTCAACAACACTTGTGCCACCTACATATTCCTCCCAAACAAATTCACATTTTAGCGATTTCAAATCGTCGAATATACTCTATTAATAATTCAGAAAGATAGATGCTCTACAAGACTACAAACTTAATTACACTAGAAGTACCATCTTTTGTAACCAGAATATCTTGTACAAGTCCATCGACTTTGAAGTCGTTTTAAAAGTTCACTATATTTGACAAAAGGCATCTTTTTTTCGGGTTTTTCTAATGGTTTAATCGTCTATTTTCTCAAATCAATACAATTTTATTTCCCCGTATTCTTTCCGCTTTTCAAAATATCTGTTGGAGGGAGGGAATAACATTTCTCTCCGTTCTTAAACTCACTTTAACCTCCTAAACTCTATAAATACTTCATAAGCTGAACAGATATTAACGTTTGTGTTTCCGACTCTTATACTCCATCCGTCTCAATCATTTATA
>JAGPOY010002670.1:0-14402 GCA_018983105.1 Silene uniflora
CAATAAATAAATCACCTAGAACAAACCATAATGAATCAGGCTACGAAATTTGATATGCATAAACTAGGGTGATTTCCGTACATAATGTTATAGGGAAAAATAATTCCCAATGTATGGTTGAGTAAAATATTTCCCACCATATAGTTAGATGTAGGATTGGAAACCCCAAAGGAAAAGGTATGGAAATAAAAATACAATTCGATTTTCCTTATATAATGTATTGCACAAAATATATTCCCTACATAAGATATTTCGAAGTAGTAGTTTACTGATGGAAATTACTACTTCAAATAAATGTGACTCTCTTTGCAAACTTTTCCAAGAAGAAGACTTTAAAACAGCGTACACAATTGAATGAAATTAACTTGCAATAAGAGGAATCGAATTAGGTTGAAATAGATGAGAAATCTCTAATCAATTGAAAGGCTTGCCAAGATCTTCTTTCTCTCCCTCTCTCTAGGTTTAGAATTAGTTTTAGAGATGTTAAAATGAAATTAGAAAAGGCTTAAGCGTTATAAACAAAACCCTTGGTCAAAACAAAATAGAAACCGTCAAACCCGTTGAGCCGGTTTACTCGGTCAAGTGCACTCGGCCGAGTAACCCACGCTCGATCGAGTACTCCAACTAAAATACGGAGTATTACAATCTTCCCTTATTAAAAAGAACTTCGTCCTCGAAGTTCGCACATTCTACAACCAATGACACCTAATCATAACATATAATTAGCACGATATAACTCATATGCCTAACTAGTAAAATCTATGCTAACTCACATGAACTTGAGTGAACTCGGGTTGTCACATTCTATCCCCCTAAAAAGAAGGTTATGTCCCCGTAACCTAACTCATATAAAACCACACAACCTACGCGGTATCACGATCCTTCCCCAACACTCAAATAAATACAATTCATAATAAAACATAAGAACAGCACAAGCAATTATAATTCGACCACACACGGAATCTATCATTCAATATTTCGAAGTAGTAGTTTACTGATGGAAATTCAAATAACCACATAACAAAACATCGTATCACATTATATCTCCCTCAAAACAAACTTCGTTCCGAAGTTTCTTATCCATCCCAGATACCAACAGACCCCGCGGTTTCGTGGTGCACCTCCAACATTTACGCACATACCATACACAGTGTCAAACACCTGGAAACTATCATATTTCACCAATCGTTGTCGACAACGTGTACGAGTAATATATCTACTACTAACTTATTAAGTATGTTATCAACAATATAAAATAAAATTATTGTTTATGCATCTATACTCGAACAGTAAACATATGCAATAACACAACCTTTAATTACATATCAATGTTATTACTAGCTCAAATAACCGAACATACTTGACTTGATATGTTACTAATCAACTTCCCAACAAAATTACCATTTTCATCGCAATTATCAATCATGCACAAGTAATGTAAACAACAAAAGCCATCGTATCATTATTCTTAGTCGTTTACAATCATTAAACCGTACACAAATAGTATAAATTGTCAGTCCTCACTAATAAGCACAAGTTTATACTCACATTAGTAGACTACTTGGCAAATAAATTAAACTATGCACATGAATCCATTATATATGTATAACTCGTAATTCCACATCATGCTCAAACTCGATATCCACACATGTTCGAATTATTCTTACACAATTGTGTATAAAGCACAGTACATACTAGCATAATCATCACTTGCATCATGGTTAATAACATGTTCCATGTTAGCTCATGTAAATCATAACTTAAAAAAAAATACACACTTCAACACCAATATATTACAATCAATTACCTATCATTCAACTATTCACGTCATCACATAAGCCATCTAGTTTCACCAACAACCATATATTGTCATATCACTAGACATGCTACACTAATTTCATGCAATTAAATCACTTAATACTTCCGTTTCAACATATTAGCTTTCCCATTTGTATATTTGCTCCAATTTGCACGATACTAACATCATTAATTCATCATACATCATACCTGGACAATTATACAAATTAACTCACCCTACAACGATCCATTCAATACATATTATGTTCTATCCCATATTCATGCCGATAATATAATCAATCGCCATGTAACATATAGGGATCAATCATACTCGTTAGATCAGTAACCACAACTTACTTGCCCATAATCACACTTATTACTATTTATAACATGTGTAACAAATCAATCCACTTAATCAACCTAGCTATCATTTACATGTTCATGTTATTTGCAAATATCTTCAGGCAATAAGTGGCATATAAGACACGACACCCACAATCTTTCACTGGCATCACATATTCCACATAGGCTTATAGGTTAAGCTACTTCTCATGTCACTTCAACATGTTGCCAAAACATAGAAACTAGGTCTCCGAAATTCATAGCGTAACCTTTATTAGAAACTTGTCATCAAACACACATTCACAGCTACTATAAAGCATGCTGTAACTTTTATAAATCACCACTAAATAACAGTTTAAACAATACATGAGTTTTTATATTTTTTTAGAAAATACAGAGTGTCATCGAAGTGGGAGAGTTAGAATTACATCCAAATCACATATAACCAATCTATAAAGATTTTCCCAAACCGATGTGTCCAAACAGAATCAACAATTTGTCACGTTCCATGGTCAACTTGCAAAAATCACAATAAATTAACGACACATCCATTTTAAGTGAGGTTTATCAATTCGAAAACGTCTACGAGTCTACTATATAGGAAAGTTGGAATCACCCAAAAAACATGTACACAAATCAAATGGTAAATTTTTCAAATTGGTTAGTCATCGAAATTAGCACTCTGCAGTAACATTCTGACCACTGCTCACTAAGATATTTGTTCTCTTAAACAGTAAATCATTTAGGCATGAAACCAATGACATTTGAAACATAATACAGGAGGCTATCACATAATAAAAATTTATTCATATATGTTAAGCACGTTGAAAATAGCAGCCCGAACAATTAGGGAAAAATCTGAGAAAGAATTCAAATTTCCAAATGTTACTCTTGGCGATATAACTTACTACCGTAACTACTTCTCCCTAAGCATATGACAACACATTTAATATATACTCAAGGTAACTAAACTCAATATCACATAATGTTTTATTGCATACGGTTCAAGCATACTAGACATTCACTTATATACACCGTCGTAACCAAAAGAAATTCAGATGCGCATGACGAAGTTCATCCCATAACTCATCTATTCACATCATAAACAATATATACTTCTAAACCATTATACTAGGTGAGCTTTTATCATACTAACATGTAAACTAAACATAACATAATATACCAAAGAGTCTCATGCGTTATTACTTTCGTAGCCAGAACTCAAAATAAAACACTATCTACCCAATGACTAACTCGGTCGAGTCGTTAAGGAATTCGGCCGAGTACGGTCAACTCGGTCGAGTAGGGTACGACTCGGCCGAGCTACACCTTTCCAGAAGCTGGCCAACGTATCAAAGAGAGCTAGTTCGGTCGACCTCAAGTTAGCTCGGTCGAGCTGGAGCTAGCTCGGTCGAGCTAAAGTTAGCTCGGTCGAGCTACCTACAATTCTCAACAACGTCCGATTTTCGTAAAACAGTCATAACTCAGTCGTTTCTTGGTCATTTTGGGCGTGTGACCTATCGTTAGAACCGTAAGAGGACAAGCTATCACCTCTAATTAGAATCACGTGAATATCATTCCTAGAACTCTACTTATGACCAAATGAAGACAGCCCTTCCGAAATCAAACTTCTCGCCCATCAATCTTTCTTACCCAAACAACTTAAACAACAAAAGTGCAGATAAAAACGACTCAGTGCTCATAAAAACCAGTATACAAGATGAGTTTCTATCATGCTAACATCTTATTCTCATGCTTTTACTACCAAACAAACAAAACATACTTCTACATCATAGATCCTTATCTCATATTACTAACAACAATTAACAACGAATTCAATCACATGAACATTGCTAGAGCTCATACATGCTCAACATATACATCTTAACAACAAACCAACAATAAACACCGATCATGCTCATCATACATTAACTCATGTTCATCCACCAAACTCATACATTCATCTCCAACATCATGCTATCATACTTATCACACCATGCTTTTCACCAACAACTTGTAAAACATACAACAACGACACACAAACATCAACAACGACTCTTCCCGACGCACCCATAGTGACCAAATAGGAGTTGTAAAGGCAATTATGCGACTTTAGGACGTCTCCCAAGCCTTTGCATTAGCTCCAAACAACTCCTACCCGGGTTCATTTTAGTTAGACACTCTATATATGTTCATTTTGTTCATTGGTTAGGCTCCAGAATCGTTCGCTCTGATACCACTTTGTAACACCCCGATATAAAAGAGTACCCTACCAATGGCTACCCGAGCATATAAGGGCGTTACCATCTCGGTTTCCCGAGGTAGTACGCATCATAGAAATAATAATGAAACATAATTTAAATAAAGTTAAAGTTACAAAACAACTCTAAAAAAAAAGAAAGATACAACTGTCTCAAAACACTAATGTCGACTATACTAGGACGACTACTCGTGATGACTCCACTATCCATCCCGCAAGCAACATCCATCATCAAGCATCATCACCTGCTAAGTCAACTGCTCACCACCCCCGAATGGATCACCACAGTTTTTAAAACATTTAAACGGGGTCAGTCAACTGCATATAAATGATCAGAGAAAATAGAAATAACCATAATATCAACAGCGGAAGCATTATATATATATATATATATATATATACATATCCATCAAACCACTCTTTTCCAACTCCCTTTTCTCACAAGTAACCGACTACACACCGCAACGTGTAGCCCTGCCAGATTCCTGCCGCAACAGGTAATCCATCGCCGCCAGTGGGGACCGCAGCCTTACCACCAAAATCCTCGCTCATTCTACGAGCGAACTCAAGGTCCTTAATGTGCACATCCCTCTCGGTCGAGAAACCCGAAGAGGCGACAATGGGGCGTGAGCCACCTCTCGTAGTGACTCACTCAGCCGGAACCACAATATTATCACAATCACAACCGTATACAATTCCGTCTCAACACAATATATGACAATCAATCAATCAACAATAATAATACAATATCAACAATCATGTAATACCGTCTTACAGCTATAAACAACCGAACTGAGTAGGAAAATCCTACCTTTTAGCAATACTCCGTTCACAAGCAATCAATTACGATCCTTCACATATTCATCACCTAGATAACATAATTATGTATAATTACTACATGCTCCATCAATTAAGCATGCACATAATCTAGACTCATCATAACTTAATAGGAATTTCAACTTAATAGCCAACTGGACTTTTTCCTGATTTTCCAGCACATGATAGACTCGGTATAAAATGCATAACTAATTCCAGAAACATCTAATTGATGCAAGGCCAATTGGATTGGAACCCCGTGAATCTTAGCTACAACTTTGATCTAACGTGTTTTTCTTAAATTCCAAATTTATCAAGGGTTTTCAGACTCATTTCTAAAAGCTGACAGAATCCGTCGCATAAAAAGTATCGATTCATAAAACGAGTTTAAAACATCCTTTTTCGGAAATTCCAAATCCTATTGTCATCTAAACTGTACAAAGATGATGTATGAAAAAGACCAATAACTTAATCAAAATATAAATTAGGGTTTCAAACCATTTTCCACAACCAAATCAGATTCGCGGACTTTTCAGCGACACATTCATAAATAAATCACCTAGAACAAACCACAATGAATCAGGCTACGAAATTTGATATGCATAAACTAGACTTCAAATAAACGTGACTCTATTTGCAAACTTTTCCAATAAGAAGAATTTAAAACAGCGTAAACAATTGAATGAAATCAACTTATAATAAGAGGAATCGAATTAGGTTGAAATAGATGTGAAATCTCTAATCAATTGAAAGGCTTGCCAAGATCTTCTTTCTCTCCCTCTCTCTAGGTTTAGAATTAGTTTTAGAGATGTTAAAATGAAATTAGAAAAGGCTTAAGCGTTATAAACAAAACCCTTGGTCAAAACAAAATAGAAACCGTCAAACCCGTTGAACCAGTTTACTCGGTCAGGTGCACTCGGCCGAGTAACCCACACTCGACCGAGTACTCCAACTAAAATACGGAGTATTAAAATCTTCCCTCCTTGTTTTTAGGGGGAGGTATAGCAAGGAAGTGGAGGGGGTAAGATTAAAACCGAGTAATAGTATTAGGTTTGACACAAATGGGTTTTTAGTTCTTTTGAATCTTCATCTATCGTCATTCTCCTTTCATACGGTTCAACTAATTTTTCATGAAATTTAGAATTGTAGATACTGATTTATTTGGCTAGCAAATAGCATTAGATTAACAGTTTTTAGAGCGTATCCATGTGCCAAGTATCGGTCAACTTGCCTTTTTATCTTGTCAAACAGATGAAGTAATCCTCGTCCCTCATAGCCACACCAGAATGAATAAGTCTCATAAGCGTCTTATAATATGTCAACCTAATTAAGCCACCCCAAAAAAATGGTGCGTGTAATCATTTAAGTTTAGCTTATTCTTTGTGAAAAAAAAAAACATCAAATTAACAGTTATGTATTGTATTTTGTTTGGAATGTACTGCCACAATGGCTTAACAAATTTTGATCCGTGAATAAAATATAAAGCTTATTAACAACCGTGGGATCTTGCAGGTTTCTTCCAACAAAGATGAATAACAAGTCTGCAAAACTTACCAAGGAAATAGAGATTTTACTAAAAGGTATGATTTACAAGAGACAAAAGGCAATTCAAGAAGGAGAAGTAGCAAAAGATGACTTATTGGGCATTTTGCTGAAATCACACTACGAAGGGATACAAAACAAAAATGAACAACAAAGTATAAAGTTAAGCTTAAAACAAGTGATTGAAGAGTGCAAGTTGTTTTATTTAGCTGGACACGAAACAACTGCATCATTGTTAGTATGGACACTAATTTTGTTGAGCAAGAACAAAGATTGGCAAGAACAAGCACGAGAAGAAGTTATCAACAAATTTGGCCATAACAAACCAGACTTTGATGGCCTCAATGATCTAAAAAAGGTGTGTTTTTCATACTTGAATTTTAGTTTTTTATCGGCGCAATTTAAGGAAATTATAATCGCACTACACCTTTTGTTAATGCCAAAATAATTGAACAAGTCTAAAGTCATGTTATTATTCAGCGTCTCACAAACATGAGTGGCATTAGTAATTTCAGGGTAACATTATGCCTTCTCAAATTTAAAGACATTTGTAATACTTACATACGGAAACATGCTATTTAAGGATAATTGTTGAGTCATTTCAGATTCGGGGTCATTTTCAGGTGAGTTGTAATCAAGTTATTTAAGGATAATTGTTCGTTCGAAGTAATAAAAGCTGGGTTCAGTTCAGAATGGGTCGAGTCAATTTGGGTTTAATGTCTTTTGATCGGATTTGGTTCGGGTCTGGTGGTCATTTGGGTTGGGTCACTTTTACTAAGTCTATTTAATAACAAGAGATAATTATCAAGTCGGTAATAAATCTGGGAACTATAAATGCTTTGTGGTTAAATAATACAATTAATTTTTTTATCTCTCCTAGTAAGATTTGCAACTTTTAGAATAATAATTACTACAAAAAGAGAATTATTAAGACAATACTAAATAATGTTCTTTCAAACATTCAAACATTATTTAATTAAAATTTGCTCATAAATTTATCTTTGAATTGACTTTCTCAGGTTAATATGATATTGCATGAGGTGCTAAGATTATATCCACCAATATCCTCTGTTACTAGAAAGGTTAGTCAAGATATAAAAATAAGAGATGTACTTCTTCCACGTGGTATACATATTCATGTGCCTATGATATATATTCAACATGATGAGGAATTATGGGGAAGTGATGCAAAGGAATTCAACCCCCAAAGATTTTCAGAAGGTGTATTAAAGGCTGCCCAAGGAAATATGTCATTTTTCTCCTTTGGATGGGGGCCACGCATTTGCATTGGGTCTAATTTTGCCATGACTGAAGCCAAATTGACATTGACGAACATTTTACAACAATTTACCTTCGAGTTGTCACCTTCGTATATTCATGCACCTAATTTGGATTCCATAATTCTAGTTCCTGAATTTGGTGCACACCTAATATTTCGCCGAATTTAAGAAACATTTTAAGTGGATTAAGAATTATATCCTTGAGAGGTTAGGTAATTTGATAAGTTTTATGTATAAACATTATACTTTCTGTGCATGTTTTACATTGGTGTACTTTTTAATCATATGTTTCTTACCAATAAATTTAACAAAAGATATTATTGTAATTTAATAAGTTTTATATTACAATTCACTCTAATAAGCCAGACTTTGATGGCTTGAGTGACTTGAAAAAGGTGTGTCTTTCATACTTGAATTTCAAATTTTTCAAATTTAGATACATTTGGATTAGTTGCATACGGAAATTAACTAGACTTGGTAAACGAGTTAATGGGATTAAGTTCGGGTTGAGTCATTTTAGATTTGTCAGTTTTAAGTGACGACTTGTAATCAAGTTATTTAAGGATAATTGTTCAACAACAACAACAACAGAGTCTTAATCCCAAAATGATTTGAGGTCGTCTGACATGAATCATCCATTAAGGATAATTTTCGTCCGAAATAATTTGTCGGGGTCAGTTTGGGGGGGAGGGGGGGGATATGATTTGTGGTCGGGTACCGTGGTCATTTGGGTTTAGTAACTTTTATCACGTCTAGTTAACATCAAGAGATGTTCTTAAAGCGACAACAAGTAACAGAGACCAGAGTAATAGATATTGGAACCCTAAGTGCTTTATATTTACAACTTCTAAAATAATACTCCCTCCGTCCCGGTTAATAGTTATTTATTTCCATTATTGGGTTTTTCAGTAAATAGTTATCTATTTTCTTATTTGGTCATCTTTTGTCGGCATTTTCTTTCATGTACATGTTGGGTTATAGGTTTTGTGTGTTATGTTCCAAATTTACTCATTTTTCTTTCCTTAATCTTTATGCCAAAAACAATAGATAACTATTGATCGAAATGGAGGAAGTAATTACTACAAGAAGAGAATTATTAAGATACTACTATAAGTTGTCTTCCAAACATTATGTAAAAATTAAAAACCAGTTATATATTTATATTTTGACTGACGTTTTTTACCAGGTTAATATGATATTGCATGAGGTGTTAAAATTATATCCACCAATAACCTCTCTTACGAGAAAGGTTAGTCAAGATATAAAAGTAGGAGATGCACTTTGATGTAAAACGAGGTCGATTTAATGTAAACCTACTCGTCTTAATTCTGAACAGTTCGATGGACTGTTCGTTCGTAATATAAACTTAACTGGCAGCGGAATATGTTGTTTATTTTTGGTATTTTGAATGAATTGAACGAAAATAAAACAAAGGATATGGAGTGAATTGAATCTCGCTCTCCGCCTCGCAAGGTACGAACTCGATTAACCCACAACTACACTCAACCTCGCAAGATCGAATGGATCTTATTTCACCCTCGCAAGAACGAAATAATAACTCTAATAACTCGCAAGCAATTAGAACCTTAACAAGTACTCCTTGTATTAATCTCTCAAATTGTGTATTTTAAACTCAATACAATGACCCATATTTATACTAATAGAAACCGACCTAGCTTCCCTAAACTGATTAGGAAACTCGACCCATACTATGGCAAACTTGCCTTATTACAAACATGCTAGAATTAGGAAAGTAAAGAATAAGGAAGTAACAATACTACCTTAAACTTATTAACTAGAATAAGGAAAACTATAATTAGGAAACTCATAATAATAAACTAGGATATGACTTCTTATGGAAGAAAGCCTCGACGTCTCTTCCTTGAGCGTCAAGTAATTGGCTGAACAATGCTGAGACAGTTTAAACAGTCCCTGAGAGTGTTCACTTTTACTCATTTCGACTGATCCTTTCAAATGCTTCGTTATCACTCATTGCTCCCGCATCACACTTTTTCCAGAGGGTGTACATATTAACGTGCCTATAATATATATTCATGATGAAAAGTTATGGGGCAGTGATGCAAAGGAATTTAAACCCGAAAGATTTTCACAAGGTATTATAAAGGCTACCCAAGGGAATATGTCCTTCTTTTCATTTGGATGGGGGCCTCGCATTTGCATTGGGTCAAATTTTGCTATGATTGAGGCCAAATTGATATTGACGAACATTTTGCAACAATTTATCTTTGAATTGTCACCTTCGTATATACACGCTCCTACCTTAGGTTTTGGAACTCTTCGTCCTCAATTTGGAGCACAATTGATATTTCGTCGAATTTGAGAAACATTTGAAGTGGATTAAGAAATTTAACCTTGGAAGGTTTGGTATTATGATAAGCTATAGCCTATATGTGTATATATTGTACTTTCTCCACATGTTTTGTACCGATATAAGTTTTAATTATAAGTATCTAACCATAAAAATTTGGGTTATTTTATATGAATACTCTGAACTATGTTGGTGCTTCTCAAAATACTCCAAACTCTCGTTTAACTACCAATAATATCAACTTTTATACCCCTCTTCCATGAATAGAATGTGTGTTTTTGTAACTTGTTGTAGCAGGTAATAACCTTTGTCCTTTAAGCTATCATCATCTTCCTCCTCTTTCCCCCTATTGACTTTCCCTGTTAATTTCTCTTTATGTGAATGCTGCACCTTTTTCAAAAATAAAGCACCAAGGCCTGGCTCCTTAGATTTAGGAGAGAAATGCACTCGTATTATGTGCTTTGTTAGATAAGGTAAATCAAGAGTTGACCTTTCTAGTCTAGCCGGGGACAATGCCATCAAACTGTATTTTGGGAATTATTATACAAGCAGGGGGGAATAATTGTATCCTTGAAACCCTTTCTAGTCTAGCCAGGGATAAATTGATCATGGAAGCCCTAAATTGAAAAAAAAATAGTAGCTTAACTTATCCCAAATTAGACAAAAGTGGAAACCCAATTTACATCTTTGATTGAAGAAGCCATTGGTATAATTGGTATAATTGGGGGATGAAAAAGAGAAATATGCTAGTTCAATTAAAGGGAATTTTAATTTTGAATTTTGATTAATTTCTACGATTTGCGATTAGAAGAAAAGAAAAGAGATGTCATTTTTGTTGGTAAAAATAGAGAGATGATGGATGAAGATGATGAAGGAGGAAGAGAAGCAGAAGGAAGGTGGGAATTGGGAAGAAATGACAATTTTATGGTGGTCTAAAAAAAGAGGAAAATTAAGAGAGAATAGTGGTTTAGTGTTGTTATTATCATTAGTACAGAAAAAAAGAATGAACGATGGAAAAAAAAGGGGAAAGAGGTTTTAAAGGAGGAATTAGAACATCTTTACCTGCTTAGCAGGTAACCCGTCCACTTATATTCTAATATAAGAGAATGGGTGTAAAAATTAGTATTATTGGTAGTTAAAATAAAGTTTGTAGTATTTTAAGAAGCACCTCCATAGTTCAGAGTATTCCCATTAAATAACCCAAATATTATTGTAAGTTTATAAATTTTGTAGTAAAATTCACTCTAATTACAACTTATTTCAATAATCTTTACATTCTGTTAATCCCATATTCATTTACCAATTCTTTGAGATCTCCACGTTTGAGCTTTTCATTTTGATAGCGGATGTGCATCTTAAGTGAAATTACAATCTTCTCTTTTTTGTTATTTCACTGGGGTGATGCCGAAGAGATGAAGAAGAAGAAGATGAATTTAATATGATGATTATATTCCTGTCTGGGAGCAATAATACATTCACCCACATATTTTAAAGGGCTTAATTTTGTAATAAATATTGGAAGTCGTTTATGTTGTAATTTGTTTTATGTTCCTACGGTTGTATTTATGGTGGATTCATTATTTGAATCACAAGAAGGTTTTATGTTTGAAGATGAGGATGAGGAAATGAAAGTTATAATCTCTATTATGTAAATTTTAAATTTGGAGGGAAAAACTAGTATTTGTGCAGATTAATTCAAGTAACCGCGGAACCCAAATATAATGTAACTCGAGGGCCAAAGCTTTCCTATACACGAGTGATCCAACCATAAACCACTCAATCCTAAAATGATGCGATCTGGCATTACTTGTATTGATCTAAATTAATTTGAAATAAATGATTTTACAAATCTCTCTTATTAGGTAGTTTTCTAAAACACCATATTAGTCAAATTTACTAATGGATCTCATAACGGCGGATGAATCGACGACCTAAGTAACCCAAACGCAAAATCACTCTTTCTTTACGAGCGACATCTAAACAAACTCGATGACAACACACTTAAAACAAACTCAACTCCAATCAAACTTATACTACCATCTCCTATATTGTTACACCCTAACCCATACCTTACGCTATGAGTGATCACCCACGGTAGCTTGTCAAGCTGGGTAGTTTAACCACATACTAACACTAGTCTTTTCATCTGTATTACAACCCAAAGCGCATCCCGGAACCCTTCTCATGTGATCACCCATCATATGACTACCATTCATTTAGGATTGTGAAGTTCTTATCATGGGATTGTAGATAAAACTGTACTTTATACATAGTATTTTAAGCACTTGAGTTGTTAATTAAAGAGGTTCCTTGATAAGAAAGAGCAAACACCCAATTAACTCGATATAAAAACAGTAAAATTCAAAATAATCCAACGTAACTCCAGTCCAATTCAAAATATGTACCAACATACCCACATTGTGGTCTTCCTAATTGTAGATAAGAGATACTCTTGAGTATTGATAAGACTAAAACCGTCTTCATATTCCTTAATTTTTTGGATGACGAGGTAACCTGAACCTGTAACTTTTTGGTGCGCACGTGATAAAACCACTGAGTATACATGAGATCTTAGAAAATTTCACAAAGTTTTACCCACTAGATTCCATCATTTGACCGGGTGAGTTTATTTTTTTACCCACAAAGCTTTTACCCCTTACCACTTATTTAAGAGATGAGAGTTTTTACCACTCACACCCGCCAACTTTATTATTTGACCGGGTGAGTGAAGATGAAGAAGAAAAGAATGAAAAAAACTGATGTTTCTCCCGTTTTCCCACCAGTTGGTCTCCCTCCAGACGGACATTAAGACGGAATTTCGAGAACATTTTACAGCCAAATGTGACTACTTTTGTTAAACAAATGTAAAATTAGTTGTAACATTGTGATAACATTTGAGAATCCGTTTTTGAAATAATGCTTAAAAATAAAAGATTAGTCAATTTGGGTCGGATTAAAAAACATATATCAAAATGGTGCCCACGTAGGTTCGTTTTTCACGAACCTGTTCACAAGCAAACACGCCATACGTAGTGGCGTGTTTAGGGGGTATAAACACGCCATACGTAATGGCGTGTTTCATTGTTCACATTTTGTGCAAGAAGCAGTAGCTACTAGACCTGGGAAAGGGAAGACACGCCAATACGAATGGCGTGTTTACAGCTTAAAACACGCCACTCCTAATGGCGTGTTTCTCCAGTCTTATTTTTGGTCCCAAGTCAGTAGCCACTGGACCTGGGAAAGAGAAGACACGCCATTACGTATGGCGTGTTTTAAGCTGTAGACACGCCAATACGTATGACGTGTCTTTGCAGTTTCATTTTTTTTAAAAAAAAACAGATTCGTTTCACATAGGCGAAGTCTATTTCCACGATTAAACCTGCAAATTAAACTCAGCAACCCAACACAAGGGGCAGAAGCAAACTCAACAATGCAAACTCAAAGACGCAAATTTGGAGAAAGCTATTGTCTATTATAAATAACCAAAATGTCAACTACATTATCCGCACAAGAGGTTGGGTTAAAAACTAAGTTTACCATCTAAAATTTCAACTACATTATCCGTCTAAACTATTACATGAACATTAAAGCTTCTTCAAGTCTTCTTCTTCCCTCGGAGGCGAGTGAAATAGCGGTTGCCTTGTGAAGGTTCCGGAGTTCCTTGCCCTTGCTCTTGCTCTTGTTCATTGATAGGTGCCATGGTAGTAGTAGGTCATCGTCGACGTGAGTATTGTCTCAATTGAGACAATGTGCAATTGTCTTCATCATTCATTGGGTTGATCGTCTCTTGACCCGTATTTGCACCTTCTTGGCTTGGACCTTCGGTTTGTTGAAGAAGATGTGAGTAGCCTACATGTTGAAGAGATTGAGAGGAGAAGTCCCTTATGTTAGACACCATGGAGCGGAAATGAGGGGGCACCTCACGAGTCATGTGTTGAAGCTCCCTATCAGATGTTGAGTGCACATTTGCAAAGCCTTGAGCCTACAAAATATAGCCAATTTTCACAAATCACAATTTATTGAACAAACTTAGTTA
>JAGPOY010002671.1:0-14401 GCA_018983105.1 Silene uniflora
CTAATAAATTAGTCAATTACTCTGACTAACCGTTTAGTCGTATTCGGCATAAATATGACTGTATTCTCATACGTCACATTTCTCAATCGTGTCCTATAGGTGTGACTTTTAGGGACCAGTTGATCACCGCCATCTGTATGACAATAACGTCAAACTTATCTAGCAAGCCAACCGTTATTGATAAACGTGGATCAACTGATAATAATACAAAAGTATGCCCTTGTGTTCCTCTGAGAGTTTTAATAAAATTATTGCACTAACTGTAGAGGACACCAGCCCCAACACAAACCACCCTTCAATCTTCATGCAGCCCCATTCGATTTCAATAACGCAATAATTTCCGCACGGAACGCACACCACCGTCTTCTCTATTCTCTCATGCATGTTAAAATTCATTAATTGAATAAAATGACAAGACAATTTGATTGAAATATCAAACAGAGAAGGAATATCGACATTGTGTTTGTATTTCAAAACCATTGTGTTTGTATTTCAAAGAGTTGAAGAATCAAGAAATCCAGCACTGCATTTCGCCTCAAACAAATAAAGCGATCAACTTGCCCAATGCAATTTGTTTAATACTTCGTATAAAGCAAATTAGTGTAGCATTTTTGATGAATCGATGTAATAATTTGTTCAATAAGATCTATAATTGAAGAATTTGAGTGAAATTGGCGAAGTCTGATATTATTTTCAATGGCATTACTGATGTTTGTGAAGCTGCAATGCTGAAGCATACTGGCTTTAAGAAAGGGAAATTGCCATTTAAATACCTTGGGGTCCAGGTTTCCCATAAAAGACTCACTAAACTGGACTGCAATATACTGGTGGATAGAATGCTTGCTAGAATAAGAGGATGGAACAAAAGGAAGATCTCTTATGCTGGGAGAGTGGTATTGGTGCAGGCTGTTCTCAGTACTATCAATAACTATTGGGCTCAAATTTTCATTCTACCAATGGGAGTTATTGATAGGATAAAGGCTTTGTGTAGAAATTTTCTGTGGGAGGGTGCTGAGACTCATTCAAAGGCACCTTTGGTAGCTTGGTCCATATTATGTAAGGGAAAGAAATATGGTGGATTAGGGCTGATTGATACAAAGCAGTGGAACATTGCTGCTGTTGGCAAGCTGGTTTGGTGGATCGCAAAGAAGAAAGATCATTTATGGATTCAATGGGTGGACAAGATATACATAAAGCAGAATGTGTGGATGGATTATAAGCCTACCCCTAATAGTTCATGGGCATGGAGGAAGATTTGCGAGGTAAAGGAGATTTTTAAAAGTGCTTATCAACAAGGAAAATGGATGGCAGATGGAGATGAATACACTATATCTGATGGATACAACTGGCTAACTCAGGAAGCAAGATCTGCAGTCCCCTGGTTTAAGAGTGTATGGAATAAATTCATAATCCCTAAGCATTCGTTCATAATATGGCTACTGAAACAGGAGAGGTTACTCACCTTGGATAGACTAGTAAAGATGGGTATAACACATAATACCATTTGCTACATATGTGGAGAGAAGCCTGAAACACATGCACATCTGTTCCATGAATGTATGTATGCTAAAATTTGCTATACCAAGCTGTTTGAATGGTTAAGGATTCAATATCATGGGATAGTCACTGTGGATAGCATTCTGAAGGTAAGGAAATTTACTGGGTTCATAAGACTGGTTCTAAGCTCTCTGGTAGCCGCGGTGCAATACCATATCTGGCTGAGAAGGAACAAATGTTAGCAAGAAGGCTACATTTTACGTCCATCAGTGCTTATTGCACAGGTGAAACTTGGGTGCAAAATGAGACTGATGCATGTAAGTGTAGGTAAGCTGAAGTGTGATGAGATCAAATGGTGCAAGGAACGTGATTTGATGTAAAAACGTTATTCTGATGTAATGTTTTTTATTGTAAAATGTCCTATTAATTAGCAAATCTAAGGACGGACTAAAAGAATGTGTGTAATGGTGCGAATGGCCTAGTTTGGGCTTGGATTAATATTACTTACATTTCCACCAAAAAAAAAAAAAGAATTTGAGTGAAATTTATTAATTGGGTTTTAGGAGAAAGGGAAAAGAAAAAATTAAAGGTAGTTGAGGGAAGGGTAGTGTTTGGAAATATTATGAAAAAAATGTATGTGAAAGAGTAAAACTCGTATGTGAAAGAGCAACACCGAAAAATTTAAGCAATTTTATATAGGCTCGAGTTTGGCTCGAGCTCGCGTCAAAGCTCGCATGCTTTATAACGAGCACATTTTTTGCAAGCTCGGGTAAGATCGAGATCGGCTCGAGCTCGAGTTTTGATTCTTGAGCACAAGCCGAGCAAAGCCAAGCTCGGGCTCGGCTCGGCTCGTTAACACCCCTAATGTAGCCTACTTCCATCCATACCTTGATTAATCTGCGTTTTTCCTTTGCAGTGCCGACCAGAGGATCGCAGAAGATCAAGCATGATGCCATGAAGCTAAATGTCTAATATGGGACTATAATGATCCGGTCTATACAACAAAGGAATAAGCTATCGGTAGGTACTGTAAAAAGGTATAGAGTATAAGAAAGAGAGAATGTGTATATTGAATTGTGTATGATTACAAGGGTAAGCTAAGCTATTTATACAAATCCTAAGGAGCTAATTAAGGCTAATAGATGGAGCCTTTTGCAAGACTTAAATCTTCCTATAATTACAGAATATGAATATGTTAATTTGGGTAAATAATGATATGTAAATATTGAGTAATATGTTGTTGATTGTGTAGATATTTACTGGGTAGATTAGATATTGTTAATACGCCCCCGCAAGATGGACGTTGGCAGACGGAGTCCAATCTTGTCTCGTAGTTCATTGAATCGATGCTTGGGAAGAGGCTTGGTAAGAACATCAGCCAATTGATCTTTGCTAGCAACGTGTTGTATGCGAATTTGGCGAAGTTGAATTTGCTCTCGGACGAAGTGGAAGGAAAGAGCCATATGTTTCATTCTTGAGTGAAATACGGGGTTCTTTGCATAGAGCGTGGCAGACATATTGTCACAGTAGATGGCTGGTGGTTTGGTGGTGATGATATGAAGCTCAGTGAGGAGATTACGGAGCCATAACGTTTCAGTGGTAACAGCAGCGACAGCTCGAAATTCAGCTTCTGTAGTTGAGAGGGCAAGACCTTGCTGCTTTTTAGAAGACCATGAGATCGGGTTGCGTCCGAGGTAGATTATGTAACCGGTTGTGGAAAGATAGCTGTCCTTATCACCTGCAAAGTCAGTATCACAGAAAGCATGTAAGCACATAGGAGAGGTGCGATGAAGCTGAATGCCATAGGTTTGCGTTCCTTGAAGGTAACGAAGAAGGCGTTTGAGAGCGGACCAATGGGTCGACGTAGGGTGATGCAGAAACTGGGCCAGCCTATTTACGGTGAAGGCTATGTCAGGCCTAGTAAGAGAGAGATATTGTAGACTACCAACAATTGCACGATAGTCAGAATGGTTATGGATTGGTTGGTTGTCTTCACGAGTGAGGTGAGTGTCAGACGCCACAGGTGTTGTAATTGGTTTGGCATTTGACATGTTGTATTTGAGAAGCAGGTCATGAACATACTTGGCTTGATTTAGGTGAAGGCCAAGATTATTAGGAGTGACTTCAATACCAAGAAAATAGGAGAGCGGTCCAAGGTCTTTGATGGAAAAGCGGGATGCTAGAAGATCGATAAATTTTTGTAAATGTTGACAGTTGGGTCCAGTAATGATGATATCGTCAACATATACAAGCATGTAGACACAAGTAGTAGGTGTTTTGAGAATAAATAAGGAGGAGTCGGATAGGGATTGTTTGAATCCGAGAGTGAGAAGATGGGTTTTGAGCTCCGTGTGCCAAGCACGGGGAGCTTGTTTCAATCCATATATTGCTTTGTTGAGTTTACAGACATAGGTAGGTTGGGTTTCGTCAGTAAACCCTTGTGGTTGTGCCATATAGACATCATCGGTTAATGTTCCTTGTAAAAATGCATTATTGACATCGAGTTGTCTGAGAGACCACGAGTGTGTGACAGCAAGCGAGAGAACTAAACGAACAGTGGTGGGTTTGACAACGGGGCTAAATGTTTCGGTGTAGTCCATGCCGGGGCGTTGATGAAAACCTTTAGCAACGAGTCGGGCTTTGTGTTGTTTGAGGGACCCATCGGGATTGTATTTGATCCGATAGACCCATTTGCACCCAACAATATTTTGAGAGGGTTGTCGAGGGACAAGAGACCATGTGTTGTTGCGAATTAGTGCCTGAAATTCGTCTTGCATTGCTTGTCTCCATTGTGGGGAAACAAGGGCTTGTTTGACAGTTTTTGGAAGGGAGATGGATGTAGCGGAAGCAAGGGTAAGGTTTGCATACTTGGGATTGGGTTTGCGAATATTGTGATCAAGGCGTGTCTCAACAGTCCGAGGAGGAGGGTTTGGCCGTGAAGAGGCAGCTTTAGGACGTGGAGTAGGTGAAGTAGGAGGGGTGACATCGTCACTGGAATTACGTGTGGGAGAAACAGGAGAAGTGGGTGTTGGAGTGTTGTTTGCTGGATCGCTGGTGGTGGATGAGGGTGTCGTGGTTGGTTGGCGACGTGTGTAGACTTGGTGTATGGGGTGTCGAGATTGTAGGGCAGTTTTATCAAGGGTGGTGGTGGAGGGGAGGTCAGAAGCAGATGGAGAAACAATAGGGAGAACGAGAGGACACCATTCATCAGGTGTAGTATTCGTGGATGGAGGAGACGGAGTGGTTAGTAGTGTATTGTACGGAAATTCGTTTTCTATAAATTTAACATGTCGTGATGTATAGAGTCTATTTGTTTTAGGTTCGAGGCAATGAAAAGCGCTTTGTGTAGAGGAGTACCCTACGAAAATACATGGAGTGGATCGATATTCAAGCTTATGTTTGGTGTATGGGCGTAGCCATGGGTAGCATAGACACCCAAAATTATGTAGCTTGGTATAATCGGGTTTTAAATTGCGGAGTTGAGTGTAGGGGTTGGAGCCGTGAAGGGTGGCAGTCGGTAATCGGTTGATTAAGTAGACAGCCGTGCTAAAAGCGTACGGCCAAAGACTTGTAGGAAGGTGAGCATGGGCGAGTAAAGCAAGACCGGTTTCGACTATGTGACGATGTCTTCGTTCAGCATAACCGTTATGTTCGGGAGTGTGGGGTGGGGAAGTAAAGTGACTAATGCCATTATCTAGTAGATGATGAGTTAATTTCTGGAATTCGCCACCGTTATCGGAAAAGAATTGACGAATAGGTCTTTGAAAAAAATTTTCAACTAATGCTTTGAATCGAATGAATACTTGTGTAGTGTCGGATTTTTGTTTGAGTGGAAAGAACCACACATATTTACTAAAATGGTCTACGAAAGTTACGTAATATTTATATTTTTCGCGTGATAAAACTGGACTAGTCCATAAGTCGGAAAAAATAAGTTCGAGTGGAGCGGTGGTTGTAAATGACGAGGTTGCAAACGGTAATTTGCTACTTTTGCTAATTGAACAAGAATCACAATGAGAGAAGGCAGGTAGTTTAAATGATAAATCTTTATTGATAATTCTCATTACATCATTTGTAGGGTGACCTAGTTTGTGATGCCATGAGATTGGAGATGAGCCCGATTGTGTAGAATAGACGGTTTTGCGCGACGGACTCAACTCGTACACGCCATTCTTAGCCTGTCCCTGGAGGATTGTTGCTCCTGTCTTGATTGCCTTAACAAAGAAATTAGAAGAAGAAAACACAACATAAGCATCGTTGTCTTTGCACAATTGCGAAATGGAGATTATATTCCGAGATATTTTCGGGACATGTAAAACATTAGATAATTTAATAGAAGAGAAAGGTAGAGTTAATGAACCTATGTTGGCAATCTCAAGCGCAGAGCCATCCCCGATGAGAAGGTCGTCAGGTCCAAGATATGGCGAGTGAAGCGCAAGCGTATCAAGGTCGTATGTGACATGGTTTGAAGCGCCACTGTCAAGCAGATACTGAGGGTTTGGTTATGGCAGGGCCTGGGTTGTGGCGGCATTGGCTTGGGGTGCAGCCTGGTGTTGTCGGGTGGGAGGAGCAGGGAAGATAATGTTGGGAAATAGCTTCCTAAACAGGGGACAGTCAGCTATGACGTGACCCACTTGACGGCACCATTGGCAGCGGCCTTTAAAGGGCCGCGGGTTTGGGTTGGTGGAGGTGTTGCCGTGAGAAGGAGGGAAGGCAGAGTTGTTGGAGTTGCGGTAGTTGCCTCTGTATTGGTTATTGTGACGGTAATTGAGGTTTGCAGTTGGTTGAAAAGGGTCAGCAACCGGGTTTTGCTTGGAGAGGAGTTCATGTTGGAGCAACTTCTCGTGAAGTGCTTCGAATGAAATGGGTGTGTCCCTAGCACGAACTGCATCTATAACGGGTTTAAAGAGGTTGTAATCAAGGCCCTTGAGCACCTTGAATATCACATCTTCCGGGTCCAATATTTTGCCCATCAAAGCTAATTGGTCGATACATGCTTTTATGGCATGCATGTATTCAGTGACAGATTGGTCGGTGGTTTTCATGATCGAGTCAAGTCGATCTTTGATTTGAAGTATGTGAATGCGGGAGGGGTTTGCATAGGTTTGCGCAAGGATGTCCCACGCCTCTTTCGAGGTGGTTGCGCGGACAATCAGCGCTTGAATGGTGGTGGAGAGAGTGCCCATAAGAGCACCCAGTATTAATCCATCTTGTTTTAACCACGTGTAGTACGCGGGATTGGGTTTTTCCGATTTGTCATCGGAGGTGATTGTGGATGGTGGATGGTGGTTGGGGATGGGTTCCATCGAGAAATCCCAAGAGACTAAGTCCAAAAAGGATGTTAGTCAATTGAAATCTCCAGGAGGAATAGTTGACGGAGGTGAGTTTCACACAGTGACTCAAGTTGAGCGATGTCAGGGGAGTGGTGGCGTCGTGGGGATTTTGGACTGTGTTTTCGGTGTTAGTCATGGCGTTGCGTGGGAGGGTAGGGTGCACAGTAGGTGTGGATTGGCGTTTGAAGGTGACTGGTCGTGGAGAAAGGTTGAAGACGGTGTTTTGGTTGGATCGTTTAAGGCTTTTGGATACCATATAAGAAAGAGAGAATGTGTATATTGAATTGTGTATGATTACAAGGGTAAGCTAAGCTATTTATACAAATCCTAAGGAGCTAATTAAGGCTAATAGATGGAGCCTTTTGCAAGACTTAAATCTTCCTATAATTACAGAATATGAATATGTTAATTTGGGTAAATAATGATATGTAAATATTGAGTAATATGTTGTTGATTGTGTAGATATTTACTGGGTAGATTAGATATTGTTAATATAGAGTTGGTAATGACCTAAATAAAATCACTTTTGTTTAGCTCTGGTACCTTTTCTCAGTTATCGTCATTAATGGAGTTTATCACCACAGATGAGTTTACAGTACACTTGAATGGCATGAAAGCATAAGGAGACGACATTCTCAATACTTATTTTCTCCTGACTAAATAATCAACCACTAAAAGGATTATTTCTGATTGTACAAACAAAAACATTTTTCAAAGAAGTACATAGCTGAAGAATGCGACCACAACCTATCAGATTACTCAGGCTTTCGGCATGTAATAATAGCAAACCGGATAAGATCCTTCTTGTATCCTTCGATCATGAGTGGCATTGCCAGTGCTCCTTTGATAGTTTTCCAGCCTGATAACACAGATTCAAAGTCATGTTAAAACCTGATCATTATTACCAAATGTATTCATCAAGCAGTACAAGGTTAGCTAGTTTCGGAGCATCAAAGTGGTGCAGAACGTACCACTGCGTAACAGTGAGGTGAGACCTTTCCATGACAATGCTGAGCGGATCACTGCAGGCCAAAACGGGGCGACATACTCGGACCAATCTGCTGACTTTATATCCTGCAGCACAACCCTATGTTAGACAATTCCACATAAATGGACGCTAAAAAAGACCACCAATTCACGGAACTGAATCTTGAATCTCAGCAACCTAAAAAAATTCCTTGCATATCAACTAATCTCTAATTCTCTAGCGTCGGATTATATTTATTGACATGCATAAAGCATAATGCATTCAGGTCTTGCATTACAAGGGCTGTGAAATGCTTTAGTAATTACGAACTTTGCAAAAAAATAATAGTACCACCAACAATAGCTCATTTTCAATTGTCACTGTACAGAGTAATGAATATTTTCTTATATTCAATTCAAGTTACCTGCGTTTCTGAGAAAAGGGTATTTCCCTAAATATATTAATTATTAAAGAAAATTGAGTCACGAACCTGGAGGGAAAGAGATTCCAGTAACTGGACATAATCGGCAGTAGAGCACCACGCAGGGAGATAGTATGCATCACATATCTTGTTCAAGAGTTGTATTTCGTCAGGGCGCAGGGATTTCTCAGATGGTGAGAGATCTCTGTGACACCATGTAACTATTATTATTGTTGCACCAGGAGCTGCAACTCTTGCTAATTCTGTGACAAACTACCAGATAGAAGACTCAGACATTAATGCATTTACTCAAGCAATCGAATTTTTTTCACAAAACCAATAATAATATCACAGATGAGAGTAAGAAACCTTCTTTTTGTCAGGCATGTGTTCACCACTCTCCATCGACCATACAAGATCAAATTGTCCATCAGCAAATGGTTGTTCTAAAGCATCTGCAACTTGGAACGAGGCCTGATATTCATCAATAGAGATTTTAGTAATGATTATGCTTATGGCATGGTAAGAAGAATTAGATGTACGCAACCTTACCAATGTTCCGAACAATTAGAAGTTGTTTCTACTTGACCTAAATGAAAGTTCTATAGACTGTTCCATTGACTGGCTAATTCATGATATCCATAGTTCAGTATTTTAGTGGACTATTTTTCTTTATTCCGACATATTCCATTGAAAACAGAAAACAATGTTCTGATTTCTGACTATCTTGACTCAAATGTCTTGCACTTAAATTATAAACATCGAGTCTAAAACGACACTTAAATATTAGTGGATGAAATCATAAACATCGAGTCTAAAACGACACTTAAATATTAGTAGCCAATATACAACTCTGTCTCATACTATTAATATTTTCTGAAACTGTTTCCCACAAGTGTGAAAAAAAAATGTGCCGTGTGGGCTAGGGGAAAGCTACCCAAGCTATAAGGCCTTTTGTTTACTCCATCCGATTTCTACTTGGCTCGTTTTTCTCTGAACTTTTTAGTTACTAGTAAAACTGCAATGTACACTTGCTGAGGCATATCAAGCTAATAACTGAAGTTTAAGAGGCAGAACAGATGAACTTTGCAGATTATAACATATTTTCGTTTGCTGCACGTATTGTGAATCAGATCTGACCTTATTGGCTAAACCTTCAGCCGCAGCTAGAGCTTGTGCTCTTTCGGCTTGAAAGGGACTCAAGGTGATACCTTGACACTTAGCCCCATACTTTTTGGCCAGGTATCTTGAGCTTCCCCCGATCCCACATCCAACGTCTACTATCTGCTTAGGCTTTTTGCTTGGATCATCTGCAAAACAAATTGCTCAATAGCATCACAATCGATGATAATCGTGTCTTTTTATTTGGTTAACCTCTCTAGTACAAAATAGGAATCATATGTGTATTGAGATCTTGAGCTTAAACAACAAATTTCCAAATTACATTGATGTAAAAGTTGCGAAAAGAAAACATCAGAACAAATTTCACCAAAAGAAGGCCTGGTACTTTTAAATACTGTTTCAAGAGTAATTACTCGAATAAGTTTGTCACCGGGCTGTACTTATAACTATGAGAAACGACGCTCTTGTCCACCAGTGTAAGTTTGCAAACACCAGTGGTTTTGTCACGAATAAATTCAAGCGTATAAAGGGAAGCAGTAAGAAACTATGGCAATTTACACCAAGAAAAAAAAAAACTATGGCAATCACATCTAGACAGCATATGAAACGCACAAGTTTTCTTTTAAAGATTGCTTAACACGGTATAGGTTCATTTATCAATAAAGGTATGAATCAATTAAAAAAAAAAAAGTTACGATATACTCCCTTCCATTCTTTAGAAATGCTTTATTTGCTCTCACAAGTATTAAGGTTGTAAGTGGGGTGATAAATCTCACCACTAAAGCAGGGTGATTTTCCCTCGTAAAAATATACGAGATACCTAAAGACCATTTGTAATCAACCACAGGTCCCTGCATCCAAAATGTGCTCACCAAAAGCTCACCCACCTCATCTTTGCAGATGACCTCATGATTTTTACAAGAGGAGACCTTCCCTCTATATCTGCAGTTGTTCAAGCCCTGGATGCTGCTCAATAAAGTCCAAGGTGGTTTACATCACTGGACGACAAAATTTATAAGCTATGCTGGCAAGTTACAGTTGATCCAATCAGTCATTTTTGGCCTTCAAAATTATTGGTGTGCTAGCATTCTGTTGCCTAAAGGAGTTGTCAAGATAATTAACAAACTTTGTAAGGATTTCTTCTGGCAAATTCAAGAAGGTCACAAACGAATGACATTTAAAAGTTGGAAGGCTATAAGTACACCATGGCAGGAAGGAGGTTTTGGAGTCAAAGAATTGCTTGCTTGGAATAAAGCAATGTTGCTAAGATGGGTATGGAAAATAGAAACAGATAAAGATACCCTTTGGGTTCAATGGATCAGAAAATATACTCTTAAAGATACTGACATATGGAATGCCCCTATGCAAGAAAGATTTCCTGACAGTCTTAAGGAATAATGAAGGTGAGGACTGACTGTATCCAAATTGCAGGAGGTGTCCAGCAGGCAAAGGTCTTAATGCAGGAATGCATTCACAATGGCAAGTTTGTTTTCTCAAAGGCATATGAGATATTCCGAAGCAAGAATGCAGAAGTCCCATGGGCAAAAGAACTGCAGAATAGGGTTATAATCCCTGCTCATAGAATAACCACATCTCTAGCACGTGAAAAGAGGCTGGCAACTGTTGATAACATTGTACAAAAGGGGTTAATTATCCCTAATAGATGCAGTCTTTGCAAATCAGAGGCTGAAACACACTACCATCTCTTCTTCAGATGTCCTTATGCTCAAAGTGTTTGGCAAGCATTGCTTAACTGGATTGGAATCCATAGAAGACGACTAGCTTTAAGACGAGGTAGGCTGGATTAGGAGCAGGAAGCACAGCAAACACTGGTCGAGTAGCTGGTTCGTGTGTGCACTTGCTGCTACTGTCCATCTCTTATGGCATAAAAGAAACCAATGAATTTTTGCTGGCCAGGAAAGGAGTAGTGCTCTTTTGATAAAGCAAATTAAGTATTTAGTAGGCATTAGACTTCTAGTGGATAGTTTGTAAGACTACTCCCTCTTTATTCCCAAGTTTGGATGAATAAAAAGGACATAATTTTCTTGCAAAAAAAAATGACTGTTTTCTTTTGGTACGCAGTAGAAATAATGATAGTGAATAGGCCAAAAACAGAATATGGCGCATTTTCTGTAAACCGGAGTAGTATTAACATTTGGAATATTTTCTGTAAACTCGTCCATGCCACCAGGTCTCAAGATTGATTCCTATTCTCCCTAAAAAAAATTCATGTTTCATATTTATTTTTAACGGGTATTGTCGACCAATTTTGGTGATGGTAACGCAAACAATTCTTTGAACCCTGTTGGAGTTATATTGATCGTCTTTTAGCCTAAATTAGAGTTATTGTTATCGAGTATTTTGGTTTTTATTGTAATATTGTGTTTAAGCCTTGTTCTTTTGAGCTAAAATTACTTAAACCGAGCTGAATACCGAAAATGAAGTGAACTAAGCTAAAATTATAGGACATACTCATTCTTAGCTAAACTTGTACGTAGTATGACCTAAACTAAAACGGAGATAGTCTCATAAGATGAGTTGAAATTAAGTTGAAAAGAACATGATTTTAAGAAAGAGTCTTGTACAAAATTACCTCTCTTATAGTCTATTTAAGCAATGTTACGAATTATAAAAGATTATTCAAGTTACTGGATTGGTTCCAAGTACAAATGAAGACGGGAAAAGGAACGAAGTCGCTTAGCTAAGTAAACAACTAAACACCTACAAATTCTCATTTAAGAGGGGTCAAGTATCCCCACTACTTGTGTACATAAGATAAATATACACAAGTGACAAGTGGTATATAGTTAATCCGTTTTAAGCTTAACGAATAGTGCTGTCTTAAGGAAGACTTATTGGCCAAACACCAGCTTGTGTGCTCCTAAAAAGTGGAAGTTTCACCCACATTAAAAATTCTTTTATTTTGTTACTGTCAAGGCGTGCTGTGAGTAACAACAGAGAGTAAATTGACAATAAAAAGGAGCAATTAACAAGCATATAGACATCCAAATGACCGACAAGTGAGAGAAGTTCATCCACGCAAACATAGCTCATTTTAGTGAAGCAGTGGGGGGCTCACAAGTCAACATCTACTACTTCCCACGGTACACGCACTCACATTATAAACTGACAACTCACTGCACCCAATCTATGTATAGATACATGTTCAATTCATGTCTGGTCCTAACAAAAAAAAACAGAGAATTGATTTCATAGATTTAAATTCAAAGAGATTTCCTTCTAAATTCAATTGGCCGTCTGTCAAGAGTAATTACTTTCACTTTTTGTCTTACTTTTTTCAGAAAATGTACGTGATACCCCTGAAATTTGATATTTTGAATACCAATTTTTTGATTCGGAAAATTTCAAGAGATCATAACTCGTGTTTACGAGCTCAGGAAGTGATGATTTTTTTTTAATCGATTATCTTTCTGAAAACTACGATTTTTAAAAAAAATCGCCGAACACAAGTTATGGCCTCTTAAAATTTTCCGGATCGAAGAATTAGGTATTTCGGGCAAAATGTCAAATTTCAGCGATCCCACAATACATTTTCGGTGTTTTTTTTTTTTCTAATGAAGGATCTTACATGTGATAGATTGATAATTAAGGATTTAGCCAATTTTTTATTTTTATTTTCCTACATTGGGTTTTTCTACAGTGTATTCTTTTTGTTCAAATTCTACCGACACTCTCGGTTTCGGTTATTTATTTACCGTTACATTTGATACAAAGTCCAAGGAAAGAGTAGGAGACATTAATTGCTATTTTTATTGAACGATAAGTAGACAATAATACACAATGATGATCAAATTACTCACTAAAATTATTCTTAATATAAAAAGGTAAATAAATGAATGATACAACCAAGAAAGTAACAAATAATTGGGAAATTAGAAGTAAATAGTCAAGAATTCAAATCAAGCAATCTATGGAAATAAATTTAACCACTCGGATAAACGATGGAAATTCAATTGATTGTCAGCAATAAAACAATTAAACTTGTAAAAGATTTAGTCAGAACTTGGATTCAATTGCAAATGCGCACTTGTAAAAGGTCCATTGTCCATTCATAAACTAGCATCCACCAATCACCATACAAAAAGAATATAAGATTAATCTGACGCAAGCAATGCCACCTCACTTCCATTATTTTTACATCGTCCTATTCTGGGACGGGTTTATCATGAATAGTACCGAGAAGTATCAATAATTAGTACTTCTTCGTAATAGTCATGATCATGATATAAATTAATTTCGATAGTAGAGTTTTGGAAGGAAAATAACCTGAAAGGGCAGCAAAAGAGAGAGCCTCCTCAATCATACGGATCTGAGCTTGTCGGTGTTGAGAAAGTGAAGCAGATTGAGAAGGATCATAATAACCATGATGCATATGGTCTCCCCATATATCCTCCCATACTCCCGATGACTCATCATACAACTCAGCAATACCCTTCTTCAACTCCTCTCTCGTCCTCGTCGTCTCCATTACCATCTCTCCCGCCTCCTTTACTGACGCCCTCGTTATTCCCACCGTGGTTCTTTTACTCCGGGATTGGATGTTACTCCGTGTTATAGGCAGGAGCAAAAGTGCACTTTGTTGAGACGAGATTAAATAGTGACTGGTGGGATTGGGTGCACATGGATTTATGGTTGTCATGCTTTTCTTTATTTATTATAGATTATCTGTGATTTTTTAGGAAATGATTAGTCTATTGTTTTGTAGCAGAAAACCGTATTAGTGGTTGTTGGTTGGGTAACGTAGATTTAACAATCATGGCCATATGGGTCATCGTCCTTGGATTATCGTAGCCTATCAGCGATAATTAATTCGGAAACGGATCATGTCCATTTCTTTTCTCTCGATTTCCTCTCACAATCTATTTAAATAATAATAATCCTTTCTACTCTCATTTTCCCTTTATTTTTATGCGTAAATTTAGAATGGCTAGATGTTGCCAAAATGCGATCCAGATCATTAACAGGAACTAATTTTAAACTCGTGCAAATCGCACGGGTATAGAATTCAAATATTGCTATTATCAAAAATTTGAAAAACTA
>JAGPOY010002672.1:0-14401 GCA_018983105.1 Silene uniflora
ACACATTATCTACGCACCATCATTCATGCTATACATTCCACATCATAAGCATACGTATCATACATAATCCTATCCCATCTACCCAAGGTGAACGATTAGGAGTTACGAAGGCAACATGCGACTTTAGGACGTCTCCCAAGTCCTTGCGGTAGCTCCAAGCAACTCCCAACCGGGTTCATTTTAATTGACTCACTAGGTTCATTGGTTCATTGGTTTTAGGTGCCAAGATCATTGCTCTGATACCACTTTGTAACACCCTCATAAACCAGGGGGGGCCTTTACCAAGGACTGCCCTTAGCCTATGGGAGTATTACCATCCCGACATAACCAGGGTAGTGAATATATCAAAAGAATAATGCTTGTCCCTTTATTAATAATAAACCTTAACTGTCTTACAACCGTCTCATAAAATAATAACAACTGAAATATTAAAGTCTAAGTACTAAAAATGCTAATAAACTATGTCGGCTAGGCTAAGCTAAGCTTGTGGCGACTCTTCCCATCCCAGAAGCACATCATCATCCATAAGCTCATTACCTGCTAAACCAACTGCTCACCATCCCCGAATGGATCACAGCAGGTCATAAGACAAACAACCGGGGTCAGTTCAACTGAAGATAAAAGTAAGACAGTCAAGATACATGAACACAAGCGGAAGCAATACAACAAACAATGAGTTATGATCTCCTTATCCTCCCTCGCCTCTACCAGAACCGACTACACATCGCAACATGTAGCCCTGCCAGGTACCCATCGCAACAGGTACCCTAATCCACTAGTCGTCAAACCGCAGCTCTCCCACTAAACCTAGTCATTGATGTGCACACCTCTTCTGGCTTGAGAGACCAGAAGACGACCTCTAGGCGTGATCACCTTGTCACGGTGATCACTCATCACTCATAATCAACAACTCAATCGATATATCAACATCCAAACACATATGCACATTACAAGAAAATCTTACGCAAACCACAGTAATACCGAGTAGGATAACCTACCTTATTCGCAATCCTTCACAGTAATAATAGTATCCTAACCGCAGAAATCATCTTCTACGAACTCGTCACCTAAACATGCATAAATATAATCAAGATCGATTCTAAACTAATTCTAACTATATGAATTAGGGTTTACTAGCGATAGGAATGAACTAGAGAGATTAGATCTTTACTTACCGCAGATCTGGATCCGAATCTTCGATAATTGGAGCAATAGTATTCAAAAGGGAAGTGCTTGAGGTTTTGTCTCTCAAATTAGGGCTTTAGAATTGTAAATCTGTTCATGAAAGCTGACTTTCCCTTTTATACTAATTTACCAAAAACCGGAAATTCGTATCTGCAGACCGTCGGCTCGGTTGAGCTACATCTGGCTCGACCGAGCTACTCTGAGCTCGGTCGAGTCAAAGTGACTGGGCCGACAGAAATCGTTCCAGGAACTTTTGAAACTAGACAACTCGTAAAATATCTCTAAGTGTCAGGTGGCTCGGTCGAGCTACTTCTAGCTCGGCCGAGCTACTTAATCTCGTAAATCCTTAGTGTTACAACGGTAGCAATGACTATTCACCAAAAAGGCATGTAAACGATATAAATAGCACGAGAATAGTATAAAACATCACATAAGGGAAGCTATAATAGTCTATATGAAAGTGGTACATCAATATCCACCATGGAAGGTGTCTCAACGGTTTTTATGGTCTCGAGAATAACCTCATCCTCTTTAACAAAATTGGGCTCAATATCGGTCATGGCTAATGGCTCATCTATTACCTCTACTAAATGGTCAATTGAATCAATAAGGTGAGTTTCAATAACAATAGTTGGACCATCGTCATCGTCATCCAATAATTCAAAATCATTAAGAGGTAGAGACTCACATTGGGAGGGCGGAGGAAAAATAGTAGGGAGAGTAGACTCACACCCACGTAGGAAGTAAGGAAGGGCGGATTGCGGAACAATAGGCTCCCTTACCCTTGCTTCCTCTTGAAGAGATTGTGCCAATTGAGCTTTAAGCTCTTGCAATTGAGCCATAATCTCTTTTCGCTCCTCTTCTTCACGCCATATACGGTTTTGGCGTTCTTTCTCGAATTGTTTATCCTTGTAAGCCATGAAATCCAAGAAAGGCCAAAGATCCGGCCCGATTTTGTTGTAGAGACTCCCATTACTCATAGTTAGAGCCATTGCACGAGTTTCATTAGTCATGCCATTAAGCACAAGGCAACTCATGGAAACATCATCATATCCAAGAGACCATCTACATGCGTAGCATCGGTCATAATAGACATAAAAAGGCTCATCTTGGAGTTGTGGGATGAATCCGTTATTCATTATGAAAGGCCGAGCTTTATTACCTACAAAAATAGGCACTAAAACTACAAAGAAACCGTGGGAAAATCTCGACGAACAAGTGTTCCTCAAGACAAAGAAAAAAAAAACAAGATAAAATTCAACAACTAAAAAGCAAACAAAACCATGATCCCCGGCAACGGCGCCAAAATTTGATAGGCTATCGCACACCTATGCAAAAATACCCTATTGGTACAACAAGTAAATGTAGTATATAGGGGTCGAATTCCACAGAGAGCTCGGTTGATTATTAATTAGTTGTTATGGAACGAATATTATCTTGGTAGAGTTTAAACGAGTTGTGTTGATTGATTGGTTGCAAATAAATAAAAGCAATAATAATAAAGGAAAACATCTAGGAGTTTGGTTCGACATGTAAATAAGTAATTGCGTAAGACAACAAGAGATGTAATAAAATTGTTAATTGTTTAGATTGATGACACCCGCCTCTCGATATTAGTCTCATTAATCATAGAACGTTCCATTGATCTCCCGATTTAATCCATTCTACCTACGCATGCAATATAATCTTCTCAATCCCTTGTCCCTCTACTTATGGAAAAAATTAGAGCATATAAACATACGGAGGAAACAACATAGACAATATTACATCTACTAGTTACTCGATTGCAAATACCTTTTCACATGGTTCACCTAATTCCTAGATTAGTAAATTACTTAGACATAAGGAAATAAAATGAAATGTAAACAAATGAAATAAATAACATAAGCATAGAAAAGTACCTTGGAAATGAAATGGGAATGGAAATGAAGAACAATACTTGGAATGAAAACGGAACTTGAATATAAATTGGAATTGAAATGTTTATAATGTAATGACAATATGTAATACTAAACTAAACTAATCTAAACTAAACTACTAGTAAACTAAGGAGAGAATTAAGAGAGAATTGTGTAAGAATTTATGTAATAAGATGGTCCAAATGATCGTATGCTCCCTCCTATTTATAGTAGAATAGGAGGTGAAACGTAAACAATCATTGAAGATCGAATTATGCGTAGAAGGGGGTCATCCCGATCGGGATCACATGGTCCCGATCGGGACCGTTGCTTTCCAGGTACTTTGGCAAAGATGCTTGGATCCACAACGCCACAGAATGATATCGGCGCCTTCACTGAAGAGAAGCTTCAGGAGTTGATTACCAAGACAATCAAAACTCAACTAGGTGATAGCTCGACAAGCACTGGACGCTATATCAAGCCCTACACTAACAGGATTGACGTTCTGCGCATGCCTTCTGGTTACCAGCCTCCCAAGTTTCAATAGTTCGACGGAAAGGGAAACCCGAAGCAACATGTTGCCCACTTCGTTGAGACATGCAATAATGCTGGGACTCAAGGTGATCGTTTGGTGAAGCAGTTCGTGCGTTCACTCAACGGGATTGCGTTCGACTGGTATACGGATCTAGACTCTGAGTCAATTGACCGCTGGGGTCGCTTGGAAGATGAATTCCTTAACAGATTCTACAGTACAAGGCGCGTCGTTAGCATGAGCGAGTTGACAAACACAACTCAATGGGAGGATGAACCTGTCGTTGACTACATTGATCGATGGCGCGCGCTCAGTCTACAATGCAAGGATCGCTTAAGTGAAACCTCAACAGTTGAAATGTGCATCAACGGGATGAGCTGGGACATCCTCTACATCATGAAAGGGAACACGCCAAAAAGCTTTCAAGAACTTGCAACCTGCGCTCATGATATGGAGATCACGATCAAAGGACGTGGCAAGGCTCGAGCAACTTCTTCCAAAGCGCCAAGTGAAAAGAAGGAGTTCAAGAAAACTGATAAGGGCTCTAAGTCATCGACAAAGGAATCAATGGTCGTTGAAACGAGTAGCGCACCTGTGAAGATCTCATCAAAGCCTAAGTATGAGAAGAAGAAAGAGCCATTCTCTTACAACTACCAACGAGAGAAGCCCAGCTTGAAGAAGTGGCAGGCAAAGAAGTATCCATTCCCAGATTCAGACTTGTCGGGAATGCTTGATGACCTCCTGGAGAAAAAGGTCATACAACTGCCAGAGTCCAAGCGCCCTGAGAAACCAAATAAAACAAGTGATCCCAATTACTGTCGTTACCACAGGCTGGTGAGTCATCCCATTGAGAAGTGTATAACACAAAAGGAGAAGATCATGCAGCTCTCCAGGGATGGGAAGATCCTTTTTGACTTGGATGAAACAGTAGCTGCAAATCAAACTACTGTAGTCACAGAATAGCTTGATGAGCAGACGATGCAGCAAGGATGGTATGTGCATATGTTGCAGTTTGGAGATATCGATCATGTGGCGTTGTGGATCCAAGCATCTTTGCCTTCGCCGCCTCCAATATCAGAAGAAGGACAGATGACTCCTCAAGATAAGAATGAAGAAGAGAAGGATGAAAATGATGATGAAGGTTAGACCTTGGTAACACGCAGAAAACCAAGAAAACAAGTGAAGCAGGCGCAACCTGTCCACCGCCAAAGAGAACAATCAAAGAGGTCAAAGCCTCGCAAGTTGAATGGGAAGAGGAAGCCGAAAACAGTGGTCAAGCCTCATGTCTCACCTGTAGACTTGCTGGAACAAGAATCAATGAGTCCTCTCACCTTAGGAGAATTCTTCCCGCAAGATTTCTTGAAAAAGGTTATTGTGTGCACCATCTCAGCTACTGAAGGTGGTGATGACAGAGAAAAGACAAAAGGCAAAGGGGCAGATGATACGATACCATCACAATAATCCCATCCTCAAAAGGATGTTGAAGTAGTAGATGCCCTTGATGCCCTTCCTGTAGACATGGAGTGGAGACAAATTTTTCACCTGCCTAAAGAGAAGCGTCAATTGATACTTCAAGGACTTGAGAAGCCAGAGTTGTATGCAGGCAAGATGAAAGACAAGGTTGAGCCTGTTGAACAATCAGCTGGATGTGTCTCTTGTAATGCAGCCTTAAGTTTCTCAGATGAGGATTTGCTTCTTGGATCGAAACCTCACAAGTCACAATAGACCACTTTATGTGTCAGGGTACATCCGGGGGCATAAGGTCAAGCACATCCTGATAGATAGAGGTTCAGGAGTCAATCTCGTGCCAAAAGCCATAATGAACGAGCTAGGGATCACAATGGATGAACTCTCCAGTAGTCGAACAATGATCCATGGCTTCAACTTTAATGGGGAGCGCGCAGTTGGCATGATCCGAGAAAACCTTACTATGGGTGATCTTTCTTCTGACACGTTGTTCCATGTTATGGAAGGCAAGACGTCATTTAAATTGTTGCTGGGACGACCTTGGAAGCATGAGAATGGAGTTGTCGCCTCAACCCTCCATCAATGCTTGAAGTATTATCGTGGTGGTGAAAGAAAAATAGACGGAGATGCCAAACCCTTCTCTAAGGTCGACTCTTTCTTCGCCGACGCAAAATTCTTTGAAGAAAATGGTACTTCTAGTGAGTTCATGCCAACCACCATTTCATCAACAGGAAAAGGAGGTAAGCGAGAAAAAATTATCGCCAAAGAAGATGCAGCTAGAGTGTCGGCTAAAGAAGATGATGTTAAGAAAGATGTAGGCAAGGCTGGCAAGACGCCTACTCATGTTGCATCATCCAAGAAGGAGGAGAAGACGCAGAAAACTACACCACCAATATTGCGCTACATCCCAAAATCTCGCCGAAAAGATGGAGAGAGTCCTTTTGTAGAGTGTCCAACATCAAAGACAGAGCCTAAGGACAAAAACAAGTCAAGTCAGGTGATCAAGCAAGAATGGGTGGCAAAAATCATCGCACCTCTAACAAGTTCATCTCAAACGAAGATTGTGAGACCTCCTCCTACTGGTTTTGTTTCGGCGTCCAGTCAATCGTCAAGTGAGGGAAACAAAGGAATTTTTTACTCCAAGGCCTACAAGCTACTTAAAAAGGCTAGATATGACTTTACAAATACAACTCCTCTTGGCGATGTAATAGAAGTAGAGCCATACGGTCTTAACAAGGCACAAAAAGAGTTGTTCAAGCAAGATGGGAGCTTCATGGTGACCAAGGCTGGTCTCGGATACAAGTCTCCTGCGCCTGTGAAGATTGGTGCTCGTAAGAAAGAGGCTACTACGTCTTCTCAGCACATCACAGTAGAGGAGGTTGAAGAAGATGATGAAGAAGAAAAAGTGCATTCATCTTCAGTATTCGATCGAATAAGTCCACCTGCGCTTCGTCCTTCTGTATTCACAAGATTGGGAGGACTGGATGCTTCAACCAAACACACTTCTGTCTTTGCTAGGCTTGGCAACCAAGGTGGAAGTGAAGTCAAAGCATCAACGCCTTCAGCGAGCACAAACAAGAAAAACACGAACACGATACATGATCGTTTAGGTGGTTCCTCAAGACAGTCTTTCATCGATTGGGAGCTTCCAAGAAGGATAAAAGTAAGGGTCGTCCCCTCTCAGCTTCTGCAAAACAAAATGAAGAAGTAAGAGTAAGTGATGACTTGAGAAGTGCAGTACCCTATCGCATGAAGCGCATGCAAGTAGTGGACATCATCCAACATGAGCCACTCAAAGAAAGGAGGCGTGTACTAGTTCTTACGGGCCAGCCAAAGAATGTTGAAGAGCATGTTCCTTCATCTTTACGCTCTTCTGGCGCGAAGAAGCCAAAAGAACTAGAAGTTGTAGTGTCATCATATCACAACACAGTGGAAGTGATACATGATGAAAATGAAGAAGAGGAGGCTGATGAGGCTCCTGAAACACTTGAAGACGGGGGGCAATCGACAGTCGATGAGCTCAAGGAACTCAACTTGGGAACTACTGAAGATCCTCGCCCTATATATGTTAGTGCTCTACTAACTAAGGAAGAAGAAGACAAGTACTACAAGTTGTTGGTCGAGTACAAAGATGTCTTCGCTTGGAGCTATAAAGAGATGCCTGGACTCAGCTCAAAAGTTGTAGTTCATCGTCTGGTAATCAAGAAAGGCGTCCATGCCAAAAAGCAATCTCAGCGGCGTTTCAGACCAGAACTTGTACCTGAAATTGAAAAGGAAGTCAACAAACTCATAGAGGCAGGTTTCATTCGCGAAGTCAAATATCCTACCTGGATAGCAAATATTGTCCATGTCAGAAAGAAGAATGGACAATTGCGCATATATGTCGACTTCAGAGATCTTAATGAGGCATGCCCAAAGGATGATTTCCCTTTGCCAGTCACAGAGTTGATGATTGAAGCAACCACTGGTCACGAAGCACTCTCATTCATGGATTGTACTGCTGGATACAATCAAATACATATGGCACCTGAAGATCAGGAAGCAACAGGTTTTCGAACCCCAAAAGGAATCTTCTGCTACACAGTCATCTCGTTTGGATTGAAGAACGCTGGCGCTACATACCAACGCGCAATGCAAAAGATTTTCGATGACATGCTGCATAAGACGATAGAGTGCTATGTTGATGACGTAGTCGTCAAATCAAAGAAAAGAGAAGACCATATCAAAGACCTTCGAACCGTCTTTGAAAGACTTAGAAAATGTGAACTCAAGATGAATCCACTCAAGTGTGCATTCGGTGTCACATCTGGCAAGTTCTTGGGCTTCGTAGTCAGGCATAGAGGCATTGAAATTGACCAAACAAAAATCAAGGCGATCAACGAAATGCCAGAACCAAAGACGCTGAAAGAGCTGCGCGGATTACAAGGACGATTGGCATACATTCGGAGGTTCATCTCTAACCTAGCAGGACGTTGCCAACCATTCAGTCATCTCATGAAAAAGGATGCGCCATTCCAATGGGATGAGAAATGCAAGAATGCTTTTGATAGCATAAAGAAATACTTGGCCAGTGCACCAGTGCTGGGGGCACCAATTCCAGGAAAGCCACTTGTCCTCTACATCGCAGCACAAGAACGCTCACTGGGGGCAATGTGTGCTCAAAAAATTGAAGACTGCAAGGAGAGAGCACTCTATTACCTGAGTCGTACCTTGGTTGGAGCTGAATTAAATTATTCTCCCATAGAGAAGATATGTCTTGCATTGGTGTTCGCCATCCAGAAGTTCAGGCACTACATGCAAGCGCATACAATACATGTGGTCTCAAAAGTTGACCCAATCAAGTACATACTATCAAGACCAGTCTTATCTGGAAGACTTGCAAAATGGGCGATGTTACTTAAGCAGTACGACTTGGTGTTCGTGCCTCAAAAGGCTATGAAGGGTCAAGCTATTGCCGACTTCTTTGCTGATCATCCAGTACCAGCAGAGTGGGAAATCTCAGATGACCTTTCAGGAGAAGAAATCTTCTATGTGGACGTTCTACCTCCATGGCAGATGTACTTCGACGGTGCTGCAAGGCAAGACGGGGCTGGAGCTGGAGTTGTATTCGTCACTCCACAAAATCATCTCATGCCATATTCCTTTACGCTCACTCAGTTGTGCTCAAATAACATGGCAGAATATCAAGCTCTCATACTCGGCCTTCAGATGGCGGTCGAAATAGGTGTCAGGGACATGGACATCTATGGAGACTCAAAATTGGTGGTGAACCAAGTCCTTGGAGACTATGAAGTAAAAAAGGAAGACTTGATCCCCTACCATCAAAGGGCATTACAACTGCTGAATCAACTTGACTGCATACATGTGGGTCATGTACCGAGAAGTGCCAATAAGTTGGCTGACGCGCTTGCTAATCTTGCAGCCACTTTGGCACTGGGGCAGAAGAGTCCATGAAAGTCCCAGTCTGCAATCACTGGGCGGTGCCATTGCTTGAAGAAGAAGAAAATGTAGATACGGTTAACATGATCTGTGTCTACACTGCTGATGAAGATGACTGGCGTCAACCTATCATTGACTTTTTGGACCACCAAAAATTACCCGACGATCCCAGGCACAAGGTAGAGATACGTCAACGTGCTCCAAAGTTTATTCATTATAAAGGGACACTCTACAGACGTTCCTTCTCAGGGCAATGGTTGAGGTGTCTAGGCAAGAAGAAAGCTGCTGAAGCAATGCACGAAGCTCACTCTGGCATTTGTGGTGCTCATCAATCTAGCCTAAACTTCATGATCGCGTAAAGAAAATGGGGTATTACTGGCCAACCATGGTGCAAGATTGTATGGATTTCACTAAAAAGTGTGAACCTTGTTAATTCTATGCAAACTTCATACATCAACCACCAGAACCATTACACCCTATTGTTTCTTCATGGCCCTTCGAAGCTTGGGGACTTGATGTTGTAGGGCCTCTTACTCCAAAGGCCTCAAATGGGCACGAGTACATTCTCGCCGCCACAGACTACTTCTCAAAATCGGCAGAAGCCGTCACACTGCGAGAGGTGAGGAAAGAAAATGTTGTGGACTTTATTCGAACCCATATCATCTACAGGTATGGTGTACCTCAGCGTATCACAACTGACAATGGGAAACAGTTCTTCAACCATCTCATGACGAATCTGGGAGAAAAGTTCAAGTTCAAACAATACAAGTCATCAATGTACTATGCTCTTGCAAATGGTTTGGCTGAAGCCTTCAACAAAACACTTTGCAACTTGTTAAGAAAAGTAGTAGCAAAGTCAAAGCGAGACTGGCATGAAAGAATCGGTGAGGCATTGTGGGCATATCATACCACATACAAAACGCCTACTCAAGCAACCCCGTATGCATTGGTGTATGGAGTTGAAGCTGTGTTGCCACTAGAGTTGCAGATCCCTTCCTTGCGCATCGCTATCCAAGAGGGACTCACAGAAGACGAAAATGACAAATTGCGGTTAGCAGAGTTAGAGACTCTCGATGAAAAAAGATTAGAGGCTCAGCAAAAACTTCAATGTTATCAAGCAAGGTTGTATCCCGCATTCAACAAAAAAGTGCGCCCTCATTCTTTCCAAGTGGGAGACCTGGTTTTGGCAGTGCGAAGGCCAATCATCACCTCTCACAAACCAGTCGGTAAATTCACCTCTAAGTCGGATGGCCCATACGTGGTGCAAGAAGTCTACGCAAATGGTGCTTATAAGATTGTTGATGAAGACGGTGTTCGTGTCGGTCCAATCAACGGGAAATTCTTGAAGCGCTACTACTCTTGAGGCTCAACAATGAAGGCTCCTAAGCAAGAGCGTTAAACTGCCCACCAAAACTCTTAAGCAAGAGGTTAAACTACATACCAAAAAAAAACAAAAACAAAAAAATCATTTCGTCTTTCATGAACTACGTCGGCTTGATCTTGTAAAGTGCCTTGTCACCTTTGCGAGTACGTAGGCAATTTAGCAAACACTTTGTTCAAAGGCAGCCACACCAAAAAAAAAACAAAGGACAAAAAAATGCTCCTGGCCCGCAAGAGCTTAAACTGTGAACGGCTAAAATAAAAATCAATTGTCAATTAAGCATGTAAAGTCCAAGGCCATGTTGATTAATGACGGGTTCTGCTTCAGCTGAGTCTTCACGCTCTTTGCTTCACGGGTAACCTTGAGAGGATCACAAAATTTAAAGGACCTTCAAGAAACGGTTATCGTACGACTTGATGAAGCAACATCGTGACTTGACACTTGGTAGCTCGAACTCTCTAATGGTTGTCGACAGGTGGGTTTCATTGCATGGTAACTCTAAAGAGAGACCGAAATGACCCAACTCGGAGTACTTCATAGTCTCTTCCAGTCGACGGGTGGGTTCATTCCATGGTAACTCCAAAAAGAGACCGAAATGACCCAGCCTGTAGTACTTCATTGCCTCTTCCATTCTTCGGGGAGATTCATTGCATGATTCTTCAAAAGAATGTCGCGATGACCCGAACAGGTTCACCCTGTCGCGATGACCCAAACGGGTTCACCCTGACGCGATGACCTGAGCGGGTTCACCCTAACATCCCTGTCGCGATGACTCAAACGGGTTCACCCTGTCGCGATGACCCAAAGGGTTCACCCTGACGCGATGACCCGAACGAAGTTCACCCTGACATCCCTGTCGCAATGACCCAAACGGGTTCACCCTGACAAATAATAAGTCTTCACGTCGTGATGACCCCAAATGGGTTCACCCTGACAAATAGTAAGTCTTCGCGTCGTGATGACCCAAACGGGTTCACCCTGACTGATGGTAAGTCTTCACGTCACGATGACCCAAACGGGTTCACCCTGACGAATAATGAATCTTCGGTGGTGAATAAGTAAGACTGCCTTGCATGAAAATATTGACAAATAAAGTTGCTTGGCCAAAGAGGTGGAATGTAGCCTCTGCAAAATAAAAATAAAAAGCCGGCAAAGAGACAAAAAAATATACAAGCAGAAGACATATACACTGAATTCATGCAATGTGTTCCGTATATATGAAAAGAAGGGATGCAAATTCTATCTTGAGAAAACCTCGAATCAACACTCACAAGTGACGAGTTTGGTGCTGTAAAATTCAACAAGAAAATTGGCTGTCAGTATGAGACGAGTAGAGTATGGGCTACAATGAGAACCAGACAAATAAAATAAAATAAGAAAAAAGGAGATGCCCTGATACAGCAAAAGAGGACAAATAAAGCTTCACATTCTTGAATGAACTTTGTTTTTTTTTTCTCTTAAGTAAAATAAAGAGCAATCCTTCGCCTAAATTCTCGACATCGGCTGTACTCACATTCAACGCTTGTTTTCAGACCAAATTTGGAATTTCCATGCGAAATTATTGATCTAGGCTTGAATCATAGAATCAAAATTTCTGAAGGCGGTACATGGGCGAAATTCGGGTCGATGCTAGACAAAACTCAAGCATCAGTTGGATTCGAACTCTGACCAAGTTTCGGTTCGGGCAAAAAATTTGTCTGTTTCGTTCTGAAGGCAGTACAAAAAGAGAAGCTATCACAAAGACTATACGTCAAAACCAAGAGCAAGGAAGAAGAAAGGTAATCAAAATTTACCTGTAATCAATCGAGTCTGTCACACGATGAAAGACAAACATGAGAATTCAGGGCGAAAACATGGCAAAATTACCGCCGAGATGAAGGAGGCTGCGCTGACAATGCATGCCTGGGATGACAAGTATGGCATGTATATATTGATTGTGGGTGTCCTTAAACCCTACGCAAGTGCAAGGACTTCACAAGGGCACAACTTTCCTAAGGATTAAAATATTGGATGGAGTTTTGGTATCACAAAACAAGCCATTACTCAATTCGTGCTTTTGGAAATTTAGACAATATGGTAAGTACGTGCACAAATTTGATTAAAGAGGCGCCGGTCTATTTGTCACCCTGTGTTACCCGTCGAGTTAGGTACTAACTAAGACGTAAAAAAATTGGTCATCCTTACGACAAGTTTGGGTACCTGATGACTTTCAAGTCAAACAAGAAAAATTGCGTTATCCGCCGAGTCAAAAATTGACAGGATGACGTCAAAAAAATTACAAAGCTACCTTTACAACAAGTTTGGGTACGCCTCGACTTCTAAGTCAAATTAAAAATTCACCCGAAAAATCAAATGATGATAGGGTGACGCCAAAAAAATTCAAGAAGCTACTACCCTTACGACAAGTTCGGGTACGCTACTCGACTTCCAAGTCAAATAAAATTCACCCGCCAAGTTAGATAATGACAGAGTGACATTACAAGAAAAATGGACTATCTCGATGACAAGTTGAGGTGCCATCGACTAACAAGTCAAGCCAAGTGGAACTACCCTTGCGACATGTTGAGGTTCCATCGACTTCCAAGTCAAGCCAAATGGAGCTATCGCGCGACAAGCTAGGGTGCTCAACATCGACTACCAAGTAAAAGCAAAATGATCGAGACCCCGCCACGTCAAGACACCCAAAAGTGCACGTGACAAGTTCTCGAGGGGGCAATTTGTAGGCACGGAAAATTTATTAATGTGCCGAATAAATGAAATAAATTATTTATTTTGAGTTAATATCAAATTTTAACTTAATTTAATTAATCTGTCCCGATTAATTGAATATGGGTCGATTCGGATAACAAAAGGAGCTATTCGGATCCATAAACCCGAAAAGAAGCAAATTTGGGCCAAATCTACAAGTAAGCCCACAAATGGGCCTATGGTTAGTAAAGTCCACCAAGGAGATTTAAAACTCTATAAATAGAGCTCTCCTCCCCATTCATTCAAAGGGTTGGAAAATTCATAATTGCAAAGGAGCTAGAGAGAATAAGGTAAAATTCCTACAATCAAGTTAACTTCAAATCGTGCCGCCTGCCTTGAAGATTCAATCACAAATTCAAACCTTCAAGAGAGATTCAAGTCATCGCGACCCTCTCAAGAAATCAAATTAACTTCGCGCGTAGAGTAACTAAAGTTGTCTACAGCGCACCCTCACGTGTACCCCGTACACGTACCCCTTACGGCATATTACAATCAGAGGATACATTAGAGATTGTACACGTAACTTTTGATATTAATTAATAAAATTTACTTGTTTCCCTGTTTTGTATTTCGGTTATCGCAATACAAAATTTGATGTTACAGCGTAATCTATCTTCAAGAGAGTTGTTGATATCAATCAACTTGTTCATGTTACGATCAACCTCCACGCTTTCATCCCATACGAAGTACCCACAATCTTCCGTCTAATGATGCAAAGAAAAATTTAATAGAGCTATAAACATATTCTAAATAAATATACAAAGAAAACAATAAATAATCAACTATACCTTCCACAAGGGACAACGATAAAAATACCTCTCTTTGTTAGGACTGTTTTTCTTCACGATTTGGCGGATTGGAGCCAAGTCATGAGACCAATGTGAATTGCAAGAACAAGATTGACTATTGTGGACCATGGAAAAACGCTCCACTCAAATGCTTTTTCAAAACATTTTTAATTTTAAAAGAGTCGCCACTAAATTTTTAAATGGAATTTAGAAACCAATTTTTGAGATTTGAATTCGTGTGACTTTACGTGTTAGGAAGTTAATTTAATTTCATTAAAATAACACCCAACCCCGCCCGTTGCAGTAACGGTCTCTACTAGGTAAAAGATGGCTTATTTCGGAAAGATATCACAATGCATATGCAACCATTTAATTTAAACCCTATCATGTGAATTTCATTCTAAGTCATTTAAAATGCATTTAACTTCGTCGAAGTGGTTTAGCATGTGGGGTTCATTAATTA
>JAGPOY010002673.1:0-13774 GCA_018983105.1 Silene uniflora
CAGCATCATCCATAAGCTCACTACCTGCTAGACCAACTGCTCACCATCCCCGAATGGATCACAGCAGGTCATAAGACAACCAACCGGGGTCAGTTCAACTGTAGATAAAAGTAAGACAATCAAGATACATGAACACAAGCGGAAGCAATGCAACAAACATTGAGTTGTGATCTCCTTATCCACCCTCGCCTCTACCAGAACCGACTACACATCGCAACAAGTAGCCCTGCCAGGTACCCATCGCAACAGGTACCCTAAATCCACCAGTGTCAGACCGCAGCCTTTCCACTAAACCTAGTCATTAATGTGCACACCTCTTCTGGCTTGAGAGACCAGAAGACGACCTCTAGGCGTGATCACCTTCTCACGGGTGATCACTCATCGCTCATAATCAACAACTCAATAGATATATCAACATACAATCACATATGCACATTACGAGAGAATCTTACGCAAACCACAGTAAAACCGAGTAGGATAACCTACCTTATTCTCAAATCTTCGCAATAACAATAATAATCCTAACCGCATAAATCCTCTTCTACGAACTCGTCATCTAAACATGCAATAATATAATTAAGATCGATTCTAACTAACTCTAACTATAAGAATTAGGGTTTACTAGCGATAGGAATGAACTAGAGATATTAGATCTTTACTTACCGCAGATCTGGATCCGAATCTTCGAGAATTGGAGCAATAGTATTCAAGGAAAAGCTTATTGATGTTCTTCTCTTTAAAATAGGGTTTTAGAATTGTAAAAACTGATTATGAAAGTTAACTTTTCCTTTTATACTAATTTACCAAAAACCGGAAATTCGTATCTGCGGACCGTCGGCTCGGTCGAGCTACATCTGGCTCGACCGAGCTACTCTGAGCTCGGTCGAGTCAAAGTGACTCGGCCGACTGAAATCGTTCCAGGAACTTTTGAAACTAGACAACTCGTAAAATTTCTCTAAGTGTCAGGTGGCTCGGTCGAGCTACTTCTAGCTCGGCCGAGCTACTTATGCTCGTAAAATCCTTAGTGTGACAGTCTTCCCCTTTTAAGAACGAACTTCGTCCTCGAAGTTCAAACCTGTACTCAAACTCTGATCTAGGACTTAAAAGAAAATTTTGACTCGTGTGTACTACGACGATTAACTTATGACGATCATAAGAACTAAGGACTCGGAAAGCACCTAGTAATTGTGGACGAACGTAACCTAGACTAACACTACTAGGAGGTGATTTATTTCTATCCTTTTAAGCTTAGTAGTTTGTAGAACTAGTATCTATGAAGGAGTATCTACATTTGAATTGTTTCTCCTTTAGTGCTTCCGCCACTTAGATGAGGAAAGTGGTGACTTCTTTTGTAGATACATCCATTACTTGTTTTGTGTGCTTAATGTTGGATGTATCGCCATTTTGGCAAGCCCCACCTTGCCTTGCATGAAGGTATCCTACCTCATGAATATCTTGTTGTGAGTTGAAGGGGCGAAGTGAGACCCGCTAATTGTCTCACATCGGATATGCTATTAGTAGTAGTATAAATAAGGGTTATGGTTTTTGTTCACCTCTTTGCTCGGGACGAAATATACGCACTTTTACCCCCTTAACGAACCTAGTTTCACATGCTTTTACGCACTTATTAGGGTCCTTTCGTGCTCTTTAGCTTCCTATTTGCTTTTCTATTCGGTTTTGGCTTGCTTGTAGGCGGAGGAGCTAAATCGTGCTTAAATGGAGCATTTCGGAGCTAAAATGACGATATCCAAGGACCTAGCATATAGAGGAGACGTAACCAAAGGCCTAAGTCAAGAAATGAAGCCAAGTAGAGAAGCCCCCACGGGCTGGGAGGACACCCCCACGGGCTTTGAAGCAGAACGCAAAAATTAAGGGCGATTGTACCTAGGACCCGGGCGACTTGGAGAGAACCCGGGCGGGTCGTGCCCAACCCGGGCGACTTCCTCTCGACCCGAGCGGGTCCAAGGTACAAAAGCCCGGGACGACTTCCTTGTGACCCGGGCTGCCCCCAATTACTCCGCCAAGATCTTGAACGATACTCCATCTCTACTTAACCTAATTTTTGTACTTAGTATAAATACCCTCCTTGTAATAATTAGGGGGATAGGCTTGACAAGCCCCCTTTAGATTAGATTAGGAGTAGATTAAACTTTAATCATTAAACAATTGTTCTTCAATCTTTCCACAATTAATATTAATCTTTCAACATTCAATCTTTCAATACTTGTTCATTAGATTAGTCTTGAATCTCTTGGGTTTATGATTGAAGATTGGTGACAAGTCTTGATCTTTATACAAGGATTCTCCTTTATTTATGCTCATCTCCTTTATTGTTTGGTATACTTCTCAATCCCTTTACTTACTTGTTCATCTTCATTTAAGTTGTTCCTTTTCTTGCTTATTCACCATGTTTGTCCATGCTAAAATGTTTGACACCATTGATTGCATGACCCATATGAGAATGCATGAGTAGTGACCTTGCTAGGACTAGTGAGGGATTATGGGGAACATTAAAGGGTAAATCCATATATCATGATGAGTTGTTTGATTGATTAAATTGTTGTTGTATTATCTAGTCTTATGCATGCTTTATGTTTGATGAAATGCTTGAATGACAAAACTTGCGTTGATTCTCTAATGTCTAAGCATACCTTGTAAGATCGAAAGCCTCAAGGCTTGCTAGACTATTATTCAACCTTCGTCGTAAAATCGAAATCCTCGATTGAGGGTTAGACCGTGTTTAAGACTAGTAGGGAGGTTAGGGTCTACGGTGTGTCACTACCCCTTTCCGACCTAAGGGTTGTAAGATCGAAACCCTCGACCCTATTTTATTACGACCTCGACCAAACACTAAGACTCATCTCTTGGATTACTATTTGATTACCCATATGAACCCACTCTTCCTAGTTTTCCGCTTTATTATTTTAACCCTTCCTATTTATTGCTTTCATTAGTTTAGACTATAAACCCCTTTTAAATTGTGACACTCGCATGATTAGGATAGATAGATTTAGAACCCAAAGCTCACCGTCCCATGGATCGACCTCGACTTACTCACTAGCTAGTTAGTTTGTTGAGCATATAAATGTGTTTGATTGAGTGAACCACGATTCGCTCATCATAATCGTTCCCAACATTTAATTTGGTCCATCCTCACCAACCCTTACAACCCTTCACCGTTCTGCCTAAACATTTGTCTCGTCAACTCCTAGTTAGAAAGGAACTTCATCGCACCAGCACACCTTCCGGATCTTGCATACCTCCACACTCTGCCTCTGGTAGTCATTTGTTTTCTGAAGTGGCCGGTTCCTCAGAGAATGGCACACTCTGCACCTGTACTTGATTGTCCCACTCGAGCTGCACTTTATGATGGATCCCACCCCGATCTTGCCTCGATTAAGGAAGGTCTATTTGTTGAGCTTAACATCCAAAGACCTACTAGTGGCGAGCTTCTTGAACTCAGTAACGGTCTTTCGAACTGCTGTCAGGATGAGGGAACTGGATATATGGGCCAGCTGGGAACCCATTCAGGAAACGGGTTACCGGGAGCTCTTCATGACACTTTGCAGAACCAACCGCAAACTCTTCAGGGTCCCTATAGGACGGGAATTAGACGTGGTAGAGGGCGAGGGAGCTCAAGAAGAGCTAATTAACTCTTTTCTCCTACCTGTTAATTTGAACATTCTATATATACTGGAATTGTCCTGGCATAGCCATACCTTCTTTCACCACCGACTACATCTCTTACCTTACCAATGCCCACAAACCGAATATTGTGATCCTTTCTGAGAATAGAGCCAGGACCCCTAACTCCCTGATTATCGTGCGGTCACACTCCTTTGACTCTTTAGAATTTATTCCTAAATATTATTTTAAGTGTTAATTTCCCGAAAATATCTTGTCTTGCGGAGTTAAGAAGTCTACATCTTCCCTGCTAATTCCTAAAATAAAACGAGGAAATCTTTCTTGCTGAGGAGGAAACGCCTTAGGAGAGGACGCAGTAGGTGGTGCGCCTCTTAGAAAGGCCGCAGTGCCTGCTGCATGCGCCTCTTCTTGGGCTGGTTTTCGTCAATTTCTAGAATATTTTCGGATTCTTTTTAAATTTTATCTTTTCCTAAATTTCCACCTCGTGATTAATATAAATAGAGGCCTCTGCCTCACATATATTTCACGCGAGTGTCCGCCCTTCTCTTCTCTCTTTGCATTCTAAGACCACTTGGTACTACTTTTGACTTCTACGTGCTTGATCACTCGACCACGTAAGCCTAAATCCTTTTGGGTACCGCGGTCTCGTTGCATTGACAGACAAATTTGACCAACTCCACCAATCAATTTAATCAATTTTGTTACTAAATCCTTTTTCAAGGGCACTTTCAATCCTACATCGAGTCGAGCAACCACTAAACGATTAGTTTAATCTCGCTTCATAAACACGTAAGTTTGAGGGTGTAAATCGCATATTTCTAATATTATTATTTTTTTATTTTGTAATACTTTGTACGATTTATGTCTTAAATTGCTCTTTAATTTAAGTTGTAAAATTTATCTTTAAAATCAACTTTTGAAACCTTTTGACGGAAACATCAGCGATCTGACGTGGAGAAGAATCGTATTAACTGATGCGCCTTCTGAAAAGGCCGCAGCATCGGCTGCGCCTCTTCTAAAGGCTACCATTAGTTGTTGCACTTCTTCTTCTTACTCGGGTTTACGCTTCTTTCGCTTTTTCTTTTCTTTGTTCGTTCTTTCCTCCTTATTTCATCAAATTATTTTCAATTTTAGTTTTATTTCTTATCCTTGTAAACTTTTTTCGGCTTTGATTCCTTATAGTATATATTTGCGGGATTTCGCTATTAATCCAAAATCGGGTTTAAAATCTTTGATTTCTCCATATCATGTCCCTAAAATTAGGCTTTTGTATACTATTTTGATCTGATTTTCCAATTTTAATCTTTGTTTTTTCTTGTCTCTTTTAAACCTAGTTTACGTTTATAATTTGAGTTTATAATTTGTATTAACCAATTCCGACTTCTATTCTTTCTTGTAAAGTGTCGTATAACCTACGCTAAATCCTGCCTCAGCCTAATTCACGACGTTTTAGTGCATTAAAACATGCTTAAACCACTTCCTTCGAGTCAAGTTAATCAATTCATCGACTAAATTCATCAATAAACACTAACGGTCGCAGGTGTGACTTTCACAGTCAGTACCCACCTCTAAAATACACGCAGTGGCTACTCCGCCCTTTCCAGCGGGCGCGTCATCTGCTGCGCCTGTTCTGAATCGGTTTCTGCTTCTAAACTCGACTCGCCTTATCTTAATTAGTTCAATTATTTTTCTAATCGTTTAACACGTCTTGTTTTCGTCTAATTTCTAATATCTTCAATTCCTTTATTTTATTCTTTTCTATTCTCTTTTAAAACTTCTTTTAGGAACATTTTATGACATTAGTCCATGTTCATCCTGTAATGTACTTATTTCATGTTTGTAATATTTGTGTGATTTAGTTACCTTGCTTTCACATGAAACAAATCTAAAACTCCACTTTGACTATTGTACGATAAATTGTATGTTAACCGACTTAGATAAATTCTCACATGCTAGGGTTATAACGTATTTGTTGCATTGCATGCATTATATCAACAACATATCGAATATAAATGACATCCCTGATCATTAGTAGAGGCCGCTATCGAGGCGGGCCGGATTAGGTGTTCAAATAAAGGGCTTCTTTATACATATCCTCACCCCTTACTCAGATATCTGTGAGCATCTGTGTTTATTGGTATTGGGAGAGTCATTCTAGACATAGAATGCTAAGGGTAACAAATTCTTAGTGTTCATGTCATTACTTTGTGTCTTGACATGGTATGAAGTATTCGAACAGTTCCAATTTTCCATAAAAATTGGTGGCGACTCCTCAAATGTAGGCTTGATCAACCTTTCGCCGGTTTCAGAGGCTTTCAAAAAGGTAACGGCCCGTGTCATGCTTTATTTACAAAGTGTCGTTGGAGAAGTGTCGCCGCCTCAATTCAAACGCGCGGGTGACTTGGTCCACAGTGATTTAGGTGGGTGGGGTTATCAATTTGTGGGGGCATATCTCTTATCTCACTTTATCTCTCTAATCTTACATCTCTCTAATTTATTCTTTAGTTATCTCTTTGCATTCTAACTGATAAGGTAATTGATTATATAAAAAAATGTTTGCAATTAATAATTAGCTGAAAAGGTAGTTGATTTTTGGTAAAATGACGTAAAAAGATATAATATTCATACAATATTATAGAATAATGGAGGTGTAAAACAGGAAAATGAAATATGTTAAGGTACCTTATTTCTCAAATGTTACCAATAGCATTTTATTCCAACTAGCTTATTTGGTTATTAAATAAACTACTTGTCAAACATTTGAAGAAAAATAAGGTAGCTGAAATTCTGATCAAATAAGCTATTTTAATCAAATAAACTACTAAAAATGTCTTGTCAAATAGAACCTTAATCACCTCAAATAGAAGCAAATTAAAGTGTAAATCTTGTAAATATAATTGCTCTACTATTTTAGAAGAATATACAATCTCAACTAAGTACTAACCCGAATTCCAAGCTTTTGAATATATATTTCCTCCCCAAACCCTAAAACAAGTGTTATCTTCTTGTCACAATGCTGATTTTTTTATTATTATTATTATGTTAATTAACGAATGTAACAAGGATTTAGAGAGCGTATTACGCAGTTGTATCTTTTTATAACTACAAAAAAATGGTTTTTCTTCAACGACCTCATGCTACGTACAATAATATACAAACATGTACGGAGTATATATATTACTCCCTTCGTTTCAGTGATATGTTTACACTTTTTTTATTTCTCCCTCACAAAATAAATTAAGGAAGTGTAAACATATCACTAGACCAAAGGAGTATATAAATTTCCCTTGGGCACCTTGAATATCAAGATCTATAGTTGGTGAGAGCTTCAATAACACTAAACACTATCATACACAGAAAACCCTAAAAAGCTTGCACATCATACATCTTAATATATTCATATATATACACACACTTAACTAACATAATACACCACCATTTTCTTAATTCATCTCTTAGCTTGCTTCTTCCACCATAACAGTTATGTCTCCTACACTTTTTTTCTCACCTATACACTAATTAATAACTTAATTAACTCCATAAAATCTCTAGATAGTCTTTGTTTATGAAACTAATCTTCCTTATTATACAACTCCTTAAAGGTTTCGTCTGTCGGATGCTCATTGTTTGCTTAGCAAAACACTCTAAATTGTAGGAAGTGTAAGTATTATTTCTCATCAACCAATTATTTTATACTATATGTTACTCCCTCCGTCTCAGTCATTTGTTTAACTATCGTCCCATTTTGAATGTTTCAGTTAATTGTTTACCTTTCTATTTTAGGAATGCCTTTGTTAGGCAATTTGATCCTCCTGTCTTTCCTGTTTCTTCGTCTTTGTGCCAAAATTAAAGGTAAACAATGACCGGGACGAAGGCGGTGTTAACTAAAGTTTTGTATGTATATCCCTTGAACATAGGGTAAGCAAATTATATAGATATAAGCTGTAGAGATTTCATCATCTACCTTTTGACTCTTTTGTTTGGAAAACCTAATTAAGCTTTAATTATATGCGTGTATAATTAAGTTTCTTATCATTTAATTTGTTTCAACAGGGACGTTATTTACTGATTGGAGAAGCTTTCTAAGTAGGGTTATTATAAGCTAATTAAGGTTCTTAATCATGGAAGATGGAGATCAACAGCAACCAAAAGAGGAAACTTTGCCTCCAGGGTTTAGATTTCATCCTACCGATGAAGAGCTCATTACTTACTACCTAGTTAACAAGATCTCCGATCCAACCTTTACTGGTCGAGCTGTCGCCGATGTTGACCTTAACAAATGCGAGCCTTGGGATCTTCCAGGTATTTTTGTAGAGCTTCTTAAAGGAAGTCCTTTCTCGTCTCCATAATTTTGTTTCATACCAGCATAGTTAGGAACGGTCTTTTAATTTACATTTTTGATTTTCATTTTCAATGTAGCTGAAGAATCGCTATATTGACTAGGTACCGCGATTCTTATTTGCCATAGATCGGAGTCTTTTGAGTGATTTCAGTACAAACCATTAGTCCATTAGAAGACATAGTGACATACCTATATGTTTTCAACTTTGCCCTAGATCGGAGTCTTTGGTGGATGAAAAATATATTGTTACTGTTTTAATAATGTTATATTTATATTTTTATGAATATAATGTACTTTTTTTCTTATAAAGAAAATAAATGGCCATATTGTTTTTATTTATACAACTTATACATAGAAATAACTTTATGTGAAATGATCTTGCAAGTGAGACCAACCCATTTAGCTTACGAGGATTAATGTAAGTTGGTCACGCAATTGAGACCCATCATCTAATCAGTAAGTGGATTATACATCCGATGTACTAACACCAATTGTATAGCACATACAACAAATAGTAAGGCTGATTCGTGGCGAATTTGTAGGGAAGGCAAAAATGGGAGAGAAAGAATGGTACTTCTTCAGTTTAAGGGATAGGAAGTATCCAACAGGGGTGCGAACAAATCGAGCGACAAACACGGGATATTGGAAAACAACAGGAAAAGACAAGGAGATATACAACAGCTTGACGACGGAATTGGTGGGAATGAAGAAGACATTGGTGTTCTATAGAGGAAGAGCTCCAAGGGGTGAGAAAACTAATTGGGTCATGCATGAATATCGTGTTCATTCTAGATCCGCTTATAGAAGTGCCAAGGTGATCGATCTACCATTTTACTTCATTTTCCTTATTTATATGCTTTTAAATTACTCCCTAGTTTATGATCAAGAAATTGGAGTAAAATTGTTTAACATAAACACTTGCAATGTGTGTGAAAGATTAACCCTCTTAATCAATTGGTCTTTCTTAAGATGGATATATTAATTCTTAATATTAAAACGCGCCTAAATAGCACCTCACTTGGATAATAAAAAAAAACTTTTGCTAGTAATAGCTCATTTCATACTCCCTCCGGCCTCCTCTTCACACCAAGCTACTCATTTTACTTTTTATGGTCTATTAGACGATACTTTGACCACGTTTTTCTTCATTTATATATTACTTTTTTTGTGTCGAAATTATAATTTTTCGAAACCTCTTTTTATAACAGATTTAGCATGTTCGGCCTAGATAGTTGAAAATGTGTTTTTGTTTCTAGAGCTTAATTTTTTAAAAGTAGTTTTCCAGAATCAGAAACACGAAATTGCTGCTTCTGTTTTTATGAGCAAAAAGATGGTATTTGACTTTTTGAGAAATTATTTTTAACTTTTACATATATGATATGTTTGGCCAAAAACTGCTTTTAAGTCCAAAAACACTTTGAAATGCTAGGCCAAACACACACTTAAAATATGTTAATTTTATATACAAATTTATAAAATTTCACTAAATAAAAGCAAGAACAATATTTAACAAGTTGAATTGACTTTAAAAACTGCATGAATATTTTGGTGTAAAAAGGAGGGAGTATATATACCTATATTATTTGACTAGTTTAAAATTTAAAATAGACATATTTGTATTAAATTTTATATATAATATACGCATTTAAATTATTTTTTAAACACGAATTTTTGATAAAATAGATATAATACGGAGGATTGTGATGGTCGAGCGCCTCCTATTTCCAATAAAAAAATGATTTTCTATAATTGAAATTCAAATCCAAGTATATTAGGAATTATTAGGGGGATTATGGTACAATGAACATAATTCATTGTATTTAGTATATACAATGAATTGTGTTAATTGAGTGACTCTTTATATGCCATAGGTTATGAGCTTATCATGTATAAATACTCATGTTATGATGGAATAAGATAGCTAAGCAATTGCAATTTACAATATCAATAACATATTCATCTTCTCTAATTCTTAACATGGTATCAGAGCCTCACGCTCTTGAGGCCTAAAATCAAAATTTCGCTGCCTACCGGTGGGCTAATGAGGTATGAAGCTAACCGGCAGGATTTTCAATAATTTACTCATTTGTTTTTCTTCCGCTCAATTCAAAAGAATAAATAAAAAAATACAAAGTTTTGCCGTGAGAAATTAGAAGAAAGCCATATGGAGCTATTTTCAGTTCCTCTAATTTCTATGTGGGTGGAGACATAAACGTCTTCTATATTGATTTTGAATATGAAAATAATCAAGCCTCTTGTTGGAGTGAAGAAATCTAATTTCTTCATCTTTGAAAGCTTAATTAAAGGTGGTACCAAGATTGATTTGTTTGGAGTTCGAAAAACATATTGTTCTCCAAATATTGATTTTGACGGATAAATTTTCCGTTTTCTTGAAATTTGTTTAGGTCCGATTAGTGTTCCTAACAAATTATTTGATATTCGACAAGTCCGAAAAGCTTAACGTTCTTGTTCGAAGAAAATTTCTAGCGAGTCTTATACTCGTTTACCTCTTACCACCTTGTGAAGATGAGAAGTTTTTGAGGAAGATCAACATGAATAGAAGAAGCCGATTTTTTCGTGATAAAAGATAGGTTTTTTTTATCCATTATGCTTTTCTTGTATTTCTCCAATCGTAAAGTTCGTACTATGTACTACCTTTACGATTGCGGGAGGGTATTAGGAATTATTAGGGGAATTATGTTACAATGAACATAATTCATTGTATTTAGTATATACAATGAAAATACAATGAATTGTGTTAATTGAGTGACTCCTTTATATGTCATAGGTTATGAGCTTATCATGTATAAATACTCATGTTATGATGCAATAAGATAGCTAAGCAATTGCAATTTACAATATCAATAACATATTCATCTTCTCTAAACAAAGTAGCAATACGTTTTAGTAGTATTTTGTATTTACTAACAAACATTAGTTTTGGCTCATAATACACGTTAAGAACACTGGTCAAGTTTCTTATGGTTAAATTTCTTACCTGTAAGTATGTGACCTTAACTTATTACTATTGTTAATCATAGGATAAAGAGTAACTATAACGTATTATCTTGTTTCATTCTTGAAATGGTCGTACAAATGTGCAAATGTTAATATTAAGTTTTGCATTTCAACAAGACATGCTAATCGTAGCGTCGTTGCAAGTTTCTATAAAGTTAAACCCAACAAAAGTAGAATTGAGTGACACATTAAATCTAACACTTCCTCATTCTTACTCAATTGTTATTAATTCAATTCGGGATAAAGACCAAGGAGGCAAGGAGACATCAAATAGAATAGTTTAATACGGAGTAATAACATTGCTACTCAAACATGCCAGTTACACATGTGATAAAATATGTTATAAATTAAGTAGGGAATACACTATTTAACACCATGGATTTATTCTGAGAAAAAGGAACATACATCGGAGGTAGTACCTCCAACTTTTTTATTTCTGAGCATATAATCATTTTTTTCGAGCTTATTTCCCCAACCTTTATTTGGTTTTGAGCATATGTGTATTTTTTTTGAGCATATTAAAATTTATAAGTTAGATTTTAAATTTTTTTTTTCCATCAAAACACAAATTTAACTAAATTTATATGTAATGTTATTGAGTTTTATTGTAATTTTTTAGAGCTTAATGTTTAAGTGAATAAACTCAAAAACATTATTAAAATGCTCAGAAAATATATAATTGGTGGTAGTACATCGGATGTATAATCCACTTACTGATTTATTCTTATTTATTAAGAAATGGATTTATAGAATTTACGTGATATACTAGGGTACAATGAATTAAGGTCCCGTCCGTACCACCTGTATTTATCGTTAAAAAATTATTTTATATCAAATTGAATTGCGTTGATATAAAACACATTTACTAGTCTCGCTGTTAATGTAGTTACTTTCACTATTCCTCGTTAAACTACTATTTCCATGTGCTACTCCCGACATTATTATTATTACTAGGTAGTATCTCGCGCTTCGCGCGACCTGTTTTAAAATTCTATTATCATAACTAAAGAAAAATAATATAATTCATATATAACGTTTAATATTTTTACTTATAAATAAAAATAAATTAACTTTTTTACCAAATTTTAGTTTTCTAGGTTTTATTTCAATGTTTAAAAACAAAATACATACAATTTTAATTAAAACTAATAAGTTATAATTAATTATGCATGATCAACATTTCAAAACTCAATAATTTTCTTCATGTTTTGTTTTTAATAAATACAAAGATTCTTCCAAATATATTTTTCTTCATAAATTTAATGATTTGAGTTTTATAAATATCTCAAAATGTTTTTTACGTATATGTAAAAAACGTTGTGAGACACTCAATTTAATCATCTCTATATATCAAAATATTTGAACAAATATATTGAAAATTATACTCAAATGAAAGTATTTTTCGCAATGAACGTAATTATTTACAATTTAGAATTTTTATCAAAATATTTTTTTAATAAATATAGAATCAAATTACCGAAATTATTTAATGTAATTTTCTAATAAAAATTATTAAACAATAATTAATATTTTGATGAGATTTATGAAACATTTATTATGTTCATATTAAATGATTAACTGTAATTAATGTTTGTCATTAATGTTGTATGGGACATGTGCCGTATCCATAGCGTTCCAACCCAGTTTATATATACATATAAGATTGTTACTTCACAAATGCTTGTTTAAGAGTTAAGAAGCGTATAATCTTAAACTTAAGATGGGTTAAATAGTAAGGATAAGACAAAACTAAAGCTTCTATACTAGGTACTACCAAAATAATCGGGGAAGTGACAAATAAGCCTCATACGTTTGACCTTATGTGCATATTAGCCCCGCAACTTTTAATGAGTGCAAATCAACCCTACTACTTATACATAATGTGCAACTAAACCCGATTAAAGAATTTCAGGCCAATTTCTCACCGGAAAGAAGTGACTGGACACCGGAAAAATGACTAGGACCGAGATAGAACTTTTACCTTCTCTTTAACACCTTCTTTACCGTCACCATCAACAACAACACACTGCCATACTTTTTATCTTGCATTCTTTCTCTCCAAATCATCCTGTTGTCTCTTCTTTTTCTTTATTTTATCATTTAATTGAACAACATTTGCATTTTCCAGAATGAGGGTTCTTCAATTTCTCATCCAATTAATAGAGTTCTTCAATTCCTCATCCAATTGAACAAAATCTGCATCACCCAACTTAGGGGTTTTCAATTTCTCATCTAATTGACCAAAATTTGCATTTTCCAGATTAGGAATTTTCAACTCCGTGTTCTTCAATCCCTCGCCCGACTGAACAACTTAGTATATGTGGTAAAAATCATGGTTTTTTTCTTGGGATATTCTACGGTGTACCCTCGAGTTTTTCAGTTTTCTACGGTGTATCCCTACTTTTTTGAAGTTCTATGGTGTACCCCTAAACTTCTTATTTATTTCTCTATCATGACCTACGTTAACTCTTCATAAGTTTATCACTATCAAACAACCGTATTATGATATTTAATCTAACTCCTTAATGTTCTATCACCATCCTATGTGAAAAGCATCACAAATCACTTTTCATAAGCAAAAATTACTATTAAAAACTGTTGTTATGATTCATGAAATGATAATGGAAATTTGATGAATTTTTAGTTAGATTCGTATACTATTTGGTGGGTTAATGGGTGATTTGACGAATTAATAAGTAAATGAGTAGGCTATCGAGTAATTGAAATGGTAAATAAACGATTTAATAGATAAATTAAGAACTAACATAT
>JAGPOY010002674.1:0-14399 GCA_018983105.1 Silene uniflora
TTTAGTCCCTCGGCTGCAATCAATTTTAATTCATTTCATTTTGCTTCCTTCTTCATTCTTGCTTCCTTTCTTCTTCTTTTTCATGGTGGTGGATTTCTGGGTTGAAGTTCGGCTTCTGGTGGTGCTCTGATGCTGGCGGTCGAACGGAGATGGTACAGCGGATGTTGGGTCGTTGTTTGGCTTGAGCCATGGTGGCTGGCGATGCTGTCGAGTGATGTTGGTTGCCGGAAGTAGGAGAACCGGGTGGTGGTCGATTGGACGATGTCGTGGTGGTCTGAGTTGTCGGGTTTTGGGACTGTTAAATTGAACTCGTTCCGATGTCGGGTTTTAGACGGAGATGGATGTGAATGATGATGGCGGATGAAACGAAATTTGGTGATGAATGGTGAATGAAGAAAGCAGGGGATTTGTAATCTTGGTGAAGTCAAGTAGTCAACTCTTGACTTGACTTTATTCATATTTTGATTCCGTCTTTATTCTATCGATCTCCGTCTTGATTTTCCGTCTCACCTACATATTATATTAATAAAATAATAATAATACTAATATCATATAAAAATACCGCTAATTATTAAATATAACAAAGACGACTAATTATTATAAATTAGTAATTAAAATGAGCTATTAATCAATTAAGCACGCAAAATACGAGTTATCAGAACCACGCGATACACAATTACACATCTAAAAAACAAGACAAAGCGAATATGCTTCGAAAAAAAATTGCCATTTTTGTACAAAGACGAATAACTTATCGAATGTCATGTTGCTTTTGTGTACATATCTTGGTAGGTTCAACCGATTTGCACGCTAAAAGATGACTTGGTGGAAACTTGGTCAAGATCACTTGGTTGTGGACCACTGTGGGAAGTACGCGTACTATATTGATTGCTTAACATCGATGGTGTGGATGGAAACGGAAGATCGATAGAGCCAGTAAGCATGAGAACAACTGCTGTCATGATGGGTCTTTCATCAGCATTTGCTTGCACACATAACAATCCAATCTGAATGCACCTCATCACCTCATAGCTCGGACAATTGTTCGACAATATCGGATCTGTTAACTCAAAGGATCGTCCCTCATTCCATAAACGCCATGCCTATTAATCGAAACAAAAGATTTTCTTCTTAAATATTACAAGTAGTTGGTGATATTCAACGTACGTGGAACCTAAGATGCAAGAATGACACTTGAGGGATGTTTGTTTGTTGGCTTGACGATCTCATGTTAAGGTACAAAGGCTAAGTCTCCAAATCGAACATAGCCATTGATTTTAAATCGAATTTGAGATCGTCTATTAGAGACCGAGTAGATGCTAGCTAGCAGCCTTCAATCTAGCCAACTAGCAAACATCTGTAGTGACCATCGGTGCAGAGACTACTAGAACTTACCTGAATTGAGAGGTCCTCTTTTTGCGGTAACTCTTTTGGTATTCGATTCTTCTGACCACTCACAATCTCCAAAAGCATGATTCCGAAACTATAAACATCGGATTTGTCGGAGTAGTCCCCAGTCAGCAGGTACTCTGGTGCCATGTATCCTCTGCATACATTAATTCAATGATTTCCCATTAGCGTTACAAATCCTATTCATATAATCATGTACCAACGATAACTTTACCCTACTCAAAAGCGATATCCACTAGATATTTGGCTATATTAAAAACTAAATTCGGTACGATTAAGGAAGAATTGAAACAAACTTAGCAGTTCAAGCCATAAATTTTGAGCTACTGGAAGTTCAGACATACTGTGTTCCAACAATGTGAGCAGTGTTCGCAGACTTTTGGGCACCTTCGAAGAGTCTTGCCAAGCCAAAGTCGGTTATTTTGGGGTTCATCTCGTTATCCAATAAAATGTTACCGGGTTTCAGGTCACGGTGGATAATAGTAAGCCGAGAATCCTCATGGAGATATTGCAGACCTCTTGCAATTCCCATAATAATTTTGTACCGTGCTGCCCAATCAAAAAGAGATCGATTTCTAGGATCTGTAAATTAAGTACCATACAGAGAAGATGTCAGTAAACTACAACCACTCATAAAAATTTAAAATCAGTTCAATGGTAGCGATCATGGTGTTAAAACTTGGTGTTGTAGTCGTTATGCAGAGCTTTCGAAAGCTTCCATAGACGCATTTTTAAAATCGTATTTGCTACGACAAAATTAGGCTGGAATGAAGAATTCGGAATCAAGCTTTGGTTAATCCTATATGACAATGCTAGTTACCCGTATTATAATCTATAGTTGATATGAATATATAAATACGAATCTGTGAACCGAATATTACCAAATAGGAACCGGTCAACGCTTGCATTTGACAAAAACTCATAGACGAGTAGTTTTTCATCTCCTTGGGAACAGAAACCGAGTAACCTGACAAGGTTTTTGTGCTGAAGTTTGGCTAGAAGTCGAGCTTCAGTCATGAACTCTCGGGCGCCCTGTCCAGAGGGACTACCCGTGAGCCTCTTAATAGCTAAATGTTGTCCATTTGTAAGCGTCCCCTTGTAAACAATACCGAACCCTCCTTCACCAAGCATGTTTTCTGCTGAAAAGTTTGCTGTTGCAATTTTCAGTGTGTTGAAATCATATTGCACACATTGTGTATCTCCAAAACTACTCCCTGCATCATAATAATCTCAGTCATTTATATTCATAGGATCTTGCCTACCACTAAAATATTTCAAAGTTTATGTTTTTAATTCTTTGCGAGGGATATTAATCAAGGGTAAACACGTTAGTAAGGGTCTTTTGCTCAAAGGGTGGTCAAACCTCTGGACCGTTTAACTTCATGTTAATCGTTAAACTAAGACATTACGATATTCAGAATCTCTTGTGCACCGGGAATATTTCAATTTATATTGTAGAAGGTAAATGGACCGTCTATGTCAATATCCATATACAAATTCCTTCGATTAAACAATATGCTGTCCTACATAATGTCTTTGAATAATTCAAATTACCGTGAATACTTTAATTAATGTATGTTATTTTCATTGATTGGCAAGTCGTTGCAAAAACGACATGGAAAGCACGTCTATTCAACGACCTAATTGACATATAGAATCAATCAAACAACCTAATCGACATAATTCGTATGTATGTTAGATGACTTACCTGTACCATCTCTTAGCCCACTTGGTGATGATGCCGTAGCTGGAGGCAGCGTAAATGATGATGTTGAAGGTGTACTTTTGGCTTCCTTAGGCTTTCTACGGCGGACACATATCCACACAACAAAACCTAGAACTATCAATCCAACCGATACACAAACTGCTATCGCTATGATTATCGTCATTGTCAACCTTGCTTTTCTGCTTTCTACGAAACAGAATTAAAAAAGCGATTTTACAGTAACGAAATTGTATGAGTTGTGTCGAAATGAAAAATTTAACAATACAAGAAATTAAATAACTTACCTTGACCGGTGTGCACCGGATCGTTCAGAAAGGCACTCGTCGCGTACCTTAATTGACAACTAGGCATGAATCCAACGGCGGATAAACTATTACCACAATACTCGGTTATGTGAGATAAAGCGGATCTCAGACAACTATTGCATCCGAAACTATCAATATCAGGGGTGCATTGTGCGAAACTATACAATGTTTCGGACAATACCCAACTGTTTTTGCTCGAAGCATAATGTGGCGATGAAGACGAAGCCCTGTTGATCAATTCATCCATCGTCGCTGCTAGAATTGGAGAAAACACCTTATAATTTGATACATTAGCCGAGGTACTTTGCTCAAAAGAAATTTCTGACTCGGATAAAGAAAAAATGTTACGGTTAGCATACCGCAACATACACTCGTAGTACCATACGATACCTTCCCCATTTAAAGGGCACTCTTGAGTTACTCTTTGGGTCGCATCCTTAACACATGCACTACAAATGGCAAGACTAAGGTCACTACGGCATTGATACAGGCCGTAAACACGGTTGGTACCCGTTCCAACCGTGGAATTGTAGAAATTTAGAGAAGATGATTTTGGGGTGAGATTGTTGAATACTTGTTTGAGGTTCTTTTCAAATGCACTACCACGAGTGTAGTTGAAATAGAACCCAGTACAACCTGGTGACGCGTATGTTAATTGTGCCTCGACTTTGATCGAAAGTGGGATAATCAAAAGCGATACTAAAAAGAGAGAAAATTTCGCCATGTGAAGGAAATTATATCAGCGTTGTCTTTATTTTGCAAGAAAAATAAAAATGATGATTGCATATAGGTCATAATATTTTGATCAAATGTCACCCAAGTCAACCACCATAGTATGTCCATTTTTTAAAGTTTAACCAATGTAATTGATGTAAATATATACGTGACTACTTCATAGTATTAGAGTAATCTTTTAATTTGGTCAACATACATTATTCTAGTATGAAATTTTCTTTTATTTGCTGTATTTGAGTTGAATATATCCTTAGGAAATGGTCCCTAACAACATGACTCGAGTGCCTCGAACACACCTTTATGTAACGAGGTTGGTGGTGCTCAGAAGTATAAAGTCCCTATGAATTTTGCATCAAGAACTGAATCATGGAAAACGACTTTCAAACGTCCTTCACGATAGGAAATTTATACCACCCAAAAATATATGCAGTCATTTGTCATATATGTACTTTCTTTGTCTCAGTCATTTGTTTGCCCTTTTTATTCTTTTGAGGAGTATTTTAATTAACCAAAGGCAGTCAGGTTGGAGGGAGTATATAACTACATGAAAGTACGTAGTTGCCGCTTGTATGCATTCAAATGCTCAATGACTATTGCCTCGTTTATGTATCCAACCGGAAAATTAGAACCCTAGGCCGCTTGTTGAAGGAGGGGCTTAAGGGTTGTTTCGAACCTGATAGCAAAAAAATGTTCATACCTTTGACCCATTTTTTTTAATCTTTAATTAAGCTCAACACCAAAATGATAAATAATTTGTTTTGAGCATAAAGTATAATCATCTTGGATATCATACGGCTTCTTCATAATCTTCTTGTATATTCTAATGGATCTTATATTGCATAATTATAAACTACTGCAAGCGAACGGATTGATTGATTCATATACATATGTATTTAAGGTACCACTTGAGTAGTCCCATTCCACTTATTATAGAGTTGACGTTCTCTTACATCTTCATCAAACATTATTGCAAAAGTTTTATAATAGCGAAAGAAAATATTCAAGTTGAACTAGCAATCATCTTGGTCTCGGGTATAAGTCCTGGTCTATATCAGATCGTGTGGTGACAGACTTATTAATGGAGTCGGTGTAACTTTGTTGGCTGCCGCTGTAAGCTACCGAAATGTTTAATTGACTTGGGGCCATCATTGGTGAAGATGGCAAAGGGAGATCGACAGAACCCGTTAGCATTAGAACCACCGCTGTCATTGTGGGCCTTTCCTCTGCATTTGCTTGCACACATAACAATCCAATCTGAATGCACCTCATTACCTCGCTTCTTGAACAATTATTGATTAACATTTGGTCTATTATCTCGAATGATCGATCCTCATTCCATAGTCTCCACGTCTTTCAAATGAAAAAAATAAAAATAAAATAACGCTCATTGTTACAATAATGTTTGAATGTAGTCATGTAGACTAATGCATAAAAGTACGACCAAATGTTGTATTACTCTTTGTGTCGAAGTCATTTGTTTACCTTTTATATTTATTGTGAGAGATATTTTAATCAAAAGGTAAGTAAATGATTGGACATAGTGAGTATTAGATACGCTAAAAGTTCAACGTAAAGATTAAAATGGACTTAATCTCGTATGTTGTATACAGAGTAATAGTTAAGGCATTATGAACTTGCCTCAATTGATAGGTCCTCTGATTGGGGTGATTGGCGAGGCTTTCTGTTTTTCTGACCGCTTACAATCTCCAAAAGCATGATACCAAAACTGTAGACATCGGATTTATCGGTGTACTCGCCTGTCATAATGTACTCTGGCGCCATATAACCTCTGCATATAATAGTTGGATAAATCTTCTCCGTTAGAATGACTTTCATATTATTCTTCTAAACAATTAGCAAGACAACTATAGAAAACGCCAAATCGGAAAATATTTTGTACTTAAGAGGATAAACATACTGTGTTCCCACAATGCGAACGGTGCTCGTAAACTTATGTGAACTTCCAAAGAGCTTTGCCAACCCGAAATCAGCTATCTTAGCGTTCATATCTTCATCCAATAAAATGTTTGCAGGTTTAAGGTCACGATGTACAATAGTGACCCGAGAATCTTCATGGAGATATTGAAGACCTCTTGCGATCCCCATTATAATTTTGTATCGTGTTGCCCAATCTAACAGCGGTCTATATCTTGGATCTATAGTAGCATTAACAAAAGTATATAGTTAAATCAGGAAAAATATTTCATGATGAATTACAGTTCAATTACAGTTATCCGTGTGATGATCTCTAAATAGGAGTAATTGACACAATTATATACGAAAATGTAAAAGAATATTTACCAAACAAAAACCGATCCACGCTTGAATTAGGCATAAACTCATAGACAAGTAATTTTTCGTCCCCTTCAGAACAAATCCCGACAAGCCTGACGAGGTTTTTGTGTTGAAGCTTGGCTAGGAAGCACGCCTCTGTCATAAATTCTTTAGTACCTTGTCCAGAGGCGCCGTGAGAGAGCTTCTTAATGGCTACTTCTTGTCCATTCTCTAGTCTTCCCTTGTAAACAAGTCCGAACCCTCCTTCACCCAACGTGTTTTCAGTTGAAAAATCGCTTGTTGCAATTTTAAGCGTTTTTAAATCATATTGCGTAAATCCTGTATCTATAAGAGAACTATCACTTCATTAGATTAATCGCAATCAAACGGGTAAAGTTCTTGTTTAGAAGCTTCATCGATGACTTACCTGTATCATCGAGCCTAATTGATACTGAAGGTGCAACGTTGTTGGTTTCTTTAGGCCTTCTACGACGCAAACATATCCACAAAACAATTGATAGGACTATCAATCCAACTAACCCACAAACAGCTATCGCTACTATCACTGCCAACGACAACGATTTTTTCTTGACTTCTCGTGGAACTGGATAAAAAGGCGGTAGTGTTACAACAAGTAAATTGTCGTAATTTTTCAAAATGAAAACAAAAATCGTAAAAGAAGAGAGAATAAACAGTATCTTACCTTTATCGAGGTTGGAATGATCTTTCAAAAACGGACTCATATCGTATCTCAACTGACAACTCGGTAAGAACATCATCGCCCAGGTACGCTTATCACAACATCGATTCAGTTGAGCTAGAGCACTTCCGAGACAATATTTACACCCAAGTCGATCTATATCAGGGGTACACTGTGCAAAACTGTACAATTTTACAGACGATGTCCAAGCGGTCGTGCTTGTAGCGTAATGTGGATAGGAAGACGAAGCATTCTTGATGAGGTCGTTCATTGTTTTCTCTAGGATCGGAGCAAATTCAGCATAATTAGATACATTGCTGATGGCCGCATAATAGACACCGGGAAATGTATCGTACCAACCGAAAATGTTATGGTTAGAATACCATAACGTGCATTCGAAGTACCATACTAGGCCTTCAACATTTAAGGGGCACTTCTCTGTTATCACTTTGGTCGCATCCTTAACACATGCACTGCAATCGTCGAGGCCAAGGTCATATCGACACTGAAAGAGGCCATACACTTTGTTCGGATCGTCACCAATTGTCGTGTTATAAAACATGACATCCGAGGATTTTGAGTCGAGACCGGTTAGAAGAAGTTTGAGGTTATTTTCAAAGACACTTCCTGTGGTGTAAGAACTGAAATTCTTGTCGTCGCAACCATCTTTTACATATGTTTGTGCATCAACTTTGACAGAAATTTGACATATCAAAAGTGATACTAGAACAAACACAAATCCCTCCATTGGTAGGGAAGAATGATAATATGCTTTTCTCTATTATGATGTTAATTTCTCAAAGAAAATAAATAAATGATTGTGACAAAATCGTAATATGATTTTTAATAAGATATTCATAACGAAATAATCAAAAAGGTGGAAGTTGTCAATTATCGTCAATGTCAACCACCATAGTTTGATATTTTATGTAATTGAATTGATGCAATCAACACAAGATTCACATCGTAGTGACTAGTTGTTCATATAGTAGTAACATCCTAATTCCTAACGTTAAGTAGTCTCGATCTACCGGCTGAAGTAGAACAAATCTATGAAAATTGTAAATGGGGAACGGAAAAAAAATACGGGGTTAATATCTAAGTTTCAAGGATGACATTAATTTTCAATGTGGGATAATTAACACTAAACCATTTTTTTCGCACCTATCTAGATCGAGTGTTCGACATCCAAGCTGAATCCCAAATACAGGCATATATATATGCTACTCATTAAATCTAATAGTTATATTTAATATTTGTACATTTTCATTCTTCTATTTTCTATCATAATTTAATATATGTCCAAATAATATAAAGTATACTCTAATAATAGTATATCTACCAATAATCAAATTATATTATTTTCACAATTTTTTTACAATATGCTTTTGTCAGTTGTAATATAAAAGTTTTTACATAAAAATTATAAACATCACTCGAATATAATAATTAAAAGATTCTCCACTTAATTGTTTATGTCAACAATATTATTTACGGTACTTTCCTAAATTAATCATATGATCGATCACCCCACCTTATGGTAATCTTCGATGTGGGACAATTCTACTATTTATACGTAGTATAATCACCACACCATCTTATTTATTGAAACTTTATTGATGCATATGAATCGGATTTATTTGACACTTTTTTTTTGGGTCCATATAAGAGACATTTTTTGTCCACAAAGTAATTGGAATTCATAATTTGTCGATCTTATATGTGGTCTCTACATCTTCATCAAACATTGAAAAAGTTTATAATAGCGACAGAAAATATCATTTACTGGTAAAAGAAGAAATGTTCAAGTTGAACTAGCAATAATCATCTTGGTCTCGGGTATAAGTCCTCGTCTACATGAGATCGTGTGGTGACAGACTTACTAATGGAGTCGGTGTAACTTTGTTGGCTTCCGCTGTAAGCAATAGGAATGTTTAATTGACTTGGGGCCATCATTGGTGAAGATGGCAACGGAAGATCGACAGAACCCATTAGCATTAGAACCACCGCTGTCATTTTGGGCCTTTCCTCTGCATTTGCTTGCACACATAGCAATCCGATCTGAATGCACCTTATTACCTCGCTTCTTGAACAATCGACTAGCATTTGGTCTATTATCTCGAATGATCGCTCCTTATTCCATAGTCTCCACGCCTTTCAAATGGAAAAAAAAAGCTTTTTTATTTTTCACAATAATGTTTGAATGTTCTAGTGCATACAAGTACGATCAAAATGTGGTACTATTTTTTCCGTCTAAGTCATTTTTTACCTTTTTCATTTATTGTGAGGGGTATTTTAATCAAAAGTATGCACATGATTGGGACGGAGTGAGTAATAGATACGCTAAAAGTTGAACGTAAAGAATAAGATGAATTTAATTGCGTATGTTATATACGGAGTAGTTAATTAGCGCATTATGAACTTGCCTCAATTGATAGGTCCTCTGTTTGGGGTGATTGGCGAGGCTTTCTATTTTTCTGTCCGCTAACAATCTCCAAAAGCATGATACCAAAACTGTAGACATCGGACTTATCAGTGTATTCGCCAGTCATTATGTACTCTGGCGCCATATATCCTCTGCATATAATCGTTGGATAAATCGTCTCCGTTAGAATTACATTCATATTGTTATTCTAAACAATTAGCAAGACAACTATAGAAAACACCAAAACCATAAAATATTTTGCACTTATGACGATAAACATACTGCGTTCCCACAATGCGAACGGTGCTCGTAAATTTATGTGAACCTCCGAAGAGCCTTGCCAATCCAAAGTCAGCTATCTTAGCGTTCATATCTTCATCCAATAAAATGTTTGCTGGTTTAAGGTCACGATGTACAAGTGTGACCCGGGAATCTTCATGGAGATACTGAAGACCTCTCGCAATCCCCATTATAATTTTGTATCGTGTTGCCCAATCTAAAAGCGGTCTATATCTTTCATCTATAGAAGCATTAAGAAAAGATCGAGTGTAGTTAAATTAGAACAAATATTTCATGATGAATTACAATTCAGTTAATAAATAATGGTAACTCAGCCACATATTAATACGTTAATTGCTTTGTATACAATGCAACGATCCATTGATCGAGATTAAATAGCGATAACAATTTAGCTATATGTTTATTGTGCATTATGACTCTTCTAGTTATATGTTTATTGATCTCTAAATAGGTATAATTGACAGACTTATACGAAATTGTAGAAGAAGATTTACCAAACAAGTACCGATCCACGCTTGAATTAGGCATAAACTCATAAACAAGTAGTTTTTCTTCCCCTTCTGAACAAATCCCGACAAGCCTAACGAGGTTTTTATGTTGAAGCTTGGCAAGAAAGCGCGCCTCTGTCATGAATTCCTTAGTACCTTGTACAGAGGCGCCGTGAGAGAGCCTCTTAATGGCTACTTCTTGTCCGTTCTCTAGTGTCCCCTTGTAAACAAGTCCGAACCCTCCTTGACCCAACGTGTTTTCAGTTGAAAAATCGCTTGTTGCGATTTTAAGCGCTTTTAAATCATATTGCACAAATGCTGTATCTGTAAGAGAACTATCAATTTTTTACTCCGTAATAATGTAATTGCAAAGGGGTAAAGTTCTTGTTTACAAGTTTGATCGATAACTTACCGGGATCATCATGAAGCGTGATTGATGATACTGAAGGTGCATCGTTGTTAGTTTCTTTAGGCGTTCTACGACGTAAAGATATCCACAAAACAATTGCTAGGACTATCAATCCAACTGAACCACAAACAGCTATGGCTACAATAGCTGCCATCGGCAACGATTTTTTCTCGACTTCCCTTGGAGCTGGATAAAAAGGCTGTCGTGTTACAATACTGTAAATTAACGCAGTTTTTTCCGAAATGAAAAAAAGTCGTAAAAGAATACAAAACTACTCACCTTCATAATCTTTCAAAAATGGACTCATATCATATCTCAACTGACAGCTGGGTAAGAACATCATCACCCAGGTACGCTTAGCACAACATCGATTCATTTGATCTAGAGCACTTTCTAGACAATACTCACACCCAGTTTGATCGATATCATGGGTACACTGTGCAAAACTGTAGACTATTTCAGACGATGTCCAATCGGTCGTCTTTGAAGCGTAATGTGGTGAAGAAGACGAAGCTTCCTTGATGAGGTCGTTCATTGAATTCTCCAAGACCGGGGCAAATTCAGCATAATTGGATACATTGGCAATGCCCGAGTATCGGGTACTGGGTAATGGTTCATACCTACCAAAGATATTACGGTTAGCATAGCGTAACATGCACTCGTAGTACCATACTAGGGTTTCACCACTTAAGGGGCACTTCTCTGATATCAATTTGGTCGCGTCCTTAACACAAGCGCTACAATCGTCGAGGCTAAGGTCGTTTCGACACTGAAAGAGGCCATACACTTTATTTGAATCGTCACCAATTGTCAAGTTATAGAACTTGACATCCGAGGATTTTGAGTCGAGACTGGTTAGAAGAAGTTTGAGGTTCTTTTCAGATAAACTGCCTCTGGTATAATTGAAATCCGTTTCGCAACCGCTGTTTACATATGTTTGTGCATCAATTATGACAGAAATTTGACATATCAAAAGTGATACTAAAACAAGCACAAATCTTTCCATGGAAGAATGATAATGTCTCTCTCAATTTTAATTTTAATTTCCCAAAGAAAATAATTAGATGATAGTGGCAAATTGGTAATGACGACAATTAATTGGGACGGAATTTGTCAATTTTCGTCGAAGTCAACCACCATAGTTTGATATTTTATGTAATTGAATTGATGCAATCAACATAGTTTCACGTCGTAGCTAGTGACTAGTTGTTGATATAATAGTATCCTAATGCGAACTTGCGAAGTAGTCTCTTAATTATTGGTTTAATTAACATTCCCTCGATTTATCGGCTTAAGTAGAACAAGTCTATGAAAAAGGACATTTGCATACATTTTTTGAATGTATAGTTTTTAACGTTTTCTTTGGCACGCGCCTAGTGAGCATGTCGCACATGTTAATCCGTTAGCGGAAGCAGCCAGCGTACTTTACTGGATTAAGCTTAACTTGTGTCTACCTCAAATTCCAATGCACCGTTTTTTTGCTGACGATAGATGATTGGATGCCTGACTATTTATTACTCTGTAGTTTCTTACAGTAGTTATTAATCGCGAAACTTATTAGGTGATGGTACTCTTGACCTCGATCAAAAATCCGTTAAATTTGATTTTAGGCCCTTATACAACATGAACAATGATAGTGACCACCTATCAGACTTTTGGCACTTCAAATTAACTGATAACGGCAATGATGATACTTGACCGAATTCAGGCTTTGTGCTTGGAAAACAGGAAAATTACATATGCCTCAGTAATGTTTTTGCTCGAATGTTAATCTCTTAGGTTACTTTCCATGTTAGTAAATAATAAAACTAAATAAAATTACATCAAATTTAATTCCTTGTAATCGCAATACCTCAAAGGCTCGATGAACCAAAACGAACAAAATCAAACGACGAATTAAAATCAGTTTTAAGTTTTGTGCAAACCGGTGTTAAAAATTTATCGAAAACATATTTTTGTTGCAAAATCACATAGATAAAGAATCATCTTGGTCTTGGGTAGAGGTCCTGGTCCATATCAGTTTTCATGGTGACAGAATTGGTGGAGAACTGATCAGCATCACTGCATTGCCCGCCACTGTAACTCAACGGCATGTTGTACTGATTGGAGGTCATCATCGGTGGTGATGGCACCGGAAGATCTATAGCGCAGGTAAGCATTAGAACCACAACACCCATTGTCGGTCTTTCTTCTGCATTCTTTTGGATACATAGCAATCCAATGTGAATGTACCTCTTCAACTCGTTGCTTGGACAATTGTGTAACAATACCGGGTCTGTTATGTCCAGGGATCGATCCTCGTTCCATAGTCTCCATGCCTTTCAAAAGAAGCAAAAGTTTTATAACTTCAATCTATTGTTATTAGTTGTAGATCGATATATATTCAATGGATTTTGACTTACTCGGATAGAGAGGTCCTCGATTTGTTTTGACCGGTTTGATATTCTGTTCTTTTGACCACTCACAATCTCCAAAAGCATAATTCCAAAACTGTAGACGTCGGACTTTGCAGAAAATTCCCCTGACAGCAGGTACTCCGGTGCCATGTATCCTCTGCATACATTATTATTTTAGTATAACTAGCATAAAATATGAAACGATATTATAGTTATGTACGTGTTCAAGCCGCAAATTTTATACTCTGTATTATTAAAGGGTTAGACATACTGTGTTCCGACAATGCGAAGGGTGCTCCCAAAGTCTTCTGCACCTCCGAAGAGTTTGGCCAAACCAAAATCTGCTACCTTTGGAATCATTTCCTTGTCCAATAAAATATTGGCGGGTTTAAGGTCACGATGTATAATAGTGAGCCGGGAATCTTCATGAAGGTACTGAAGACCTCTTGCAATCCCCATTATAATTTTGTTCCTTTTTGTCCAATCTAAAACAAGTCTCTTCTTCGGATCTTTAAATAAAATAAAGAGAATCGGATCAATTTATTAATCATCAATTCCGGATTAAGTCAAAATTTACAACTATTAAGTTATGTAAGAATGGTTACCAAACAAGAACCGGTCCAAGCTTGCATTAGGCATAAACTCATAAACGAGAAGTTTCTCATCTCCTTCCGAGCAGGATCCAACAAGCTTGACGAGATTTCTGTGTTGAAGCTTGCCCAAAACTTGGGCCTCTGTCATGAATTCTTTCGTACCTTGTCCTGCCGTGCCTTTAGAGAGCCTCTTAATCGCGAATTGCTGTCCGTTCTTAAATGTTCCCTAATAATATATTTCAGGTGATTAGGTAGGAAAGGCGATCAAAGACACGCCATTAGACAAACAAACAGAGCTTAATCTAAGGCTTACCTTATAAACAATACCGAATCCGCCTTCACCCAACTTAGCTTCATCTGAAAAGTCTCTTGTTGCCATTTTCAGAGTGTTGAAATCGTATTGCTTAAATTCTGAACCTCCAAGGCTCTCTGCTTCATTGTTGACCGTTTCTTCGATTCGTGTCTCAGCTGCGAAAATTGAACGTTCTTTAAATTCTGACCCTATAATATACGGAGTAGTCCATACAGTTAAGGACTTACCAGGGACATTGTGTGCCGTCATTGGTGATGCTAGATGTTGATCCTCGGTCTTTTTGCGACACAGACAAAACCACAAAACAACCCATAGTACTAGCAGT
>JAGPOY010002675.1:0-14398 GCA_018983105.1 Silene uniflora
ACTCTAGAATACTCCATTCTAGAGTGTTCTTAGGATATAAGAGAAGGAGGAGGAGCTCTATAAATAGAGGACCTCCCCTCCCATTTCTATGTATCCAAGTGTATCCAAAAAACTTCACAAACAAAACAATACACAACTAATTCCTTCAACTAATCAACCTTCAACTAATCAACCTTCAACTAAACAAACTAACTAACTAATCTCCAAATCTACTTCATATACTCCCCCATACACCAACAATACTTCACCAAATATAGCCAAGAGAGATAAGTTGAATTTCTGATCAATATTTATTTTTTCACTTATTTTCCTGTGTAGCTAGAAAATATCCCATTGACGGAGCTAAGCACAAGCTAACCGCGCCATGGCATGGGCGAGGTTTTGGGGAGAAATATAGGTAAGATTGATGTTGCAACCTAATTAGAATTTGAGTCGTGCTTCATCCTTAAATTTATAAATTTTCTCTACTCTAAAATAATCAGGACAACATGGACCAACAAAATATAACGTGGTTGATGCCTCTAGCTGCGCTCATGGAAAGCTTAAAAAAGTTTTACTAAAAATTTATGGTACAGTGTTGCATGATTTGCATCATAGATTTATTATAGGTTCTCACAGATCAATTCTACTTGCTGAATCTATTATTGAAAAACAGGAGGACAGGAACAAATTACCACCATTTTAAGAGGGCTTATCTTAAAATATCGAGCGAGGAACTTATATTACAAGTAAACTACACCATATGATTAATAATTATCTTATGGAACCCGTCAAAGGTTATACTTCCTCCGTCCCGTTCAATAGTGTCTATTGCTTTAGGCACAAAGTTCAAGGATATGAGATAGAATGTGATATAGATCAATTGTTAATATTATTTCATCCACTTCCACTAGTCTTGTTCAACCAAAAACTCACCAAAACTGAAAATAAATAACCTATTGACTGCCAAACCCAAAAATGAAAATATATAGCAATTCACCGTAACAGAGGGAGTAGCTTACGGTTACGTTGGTTAAAGGGTGATATGATAAGGAATGAAAGAGATAAGAAAAGGTTGACTATGAGGGAGGGGTGGTAGTGGATAAAGAAGGAAGGTTGCCATTGAAATCTCAGAGAAAGGGACGCAATCTTTCTCCTCTTAGTAATATCAGGAAAGGAATAAAATATAAATAATTATAAGAAAAATATATACCATCCCCATTGCCCCAACAGCTCAAAGACTGAACAAGGTGGTACAGAGTCTTACCCGTATGTTTAACAACATACAGTGATACAGGGTGGTCTCCGAATGACCTACAATCCGATAATACTGTATTTAACAAGTTAATCTTAATAGCTAGAGACGGGATGGATATATATGATCCCTACTCCATTAGTTCTAGAGAAAAAGAAGCATGTAGTTGCACTATCATCCGGAGTTCTTATTACTTATCAGAAATTCAGAATTATGTAGCATTTGTAGATGCTTACAATCAAATTAAAATCACAAAATTAACAAGTCCTTCAAAGCAAAAACGAGAAAAAAGCATACAAGTAAAACGAACAAAAAGCATTAGCATTATACAGACAAGATGAGCACGTTAATAAGAATCTCACATTAGCCATAACATAAAAGCAATTTGGTGTCAGTCAATTTAAAAAATTTACATACACAGTGAGTTGATAATAGCCATGCAAATGATTTATATCTTGACGATTGAATTAAAAGCAATGAAGGCTTATATGTGGCTGAAGATAGTACAGTAGTTCTATCTGATGGACAATGCATACCCTTAGTTGACTAAAATCTAATTTACTATGGAGGGTCAAGGTTAGAACAGTTGGTGTAACACGCGCACCTCAATCTTATAAGGCCTACAGATGAATTATCATTCACCTTCTCCTAAAACCGAAACTTTTAGAATAAACCCTTGCAATTAAGTTTTCGCAATGTAGCCTGCTATAGAAGGGCATGAAATTACATAATTGCCCAACCGATATTAAATATCTTTCAAGGTACTCGGGTAGAGACATCTACCTGACATTTAGGTATGGCCGTCGTGGCGTCGTACATCTCCAAAGGTAGTACAATAATAAGTGGAGAAGCCCACACATTTCAAATTCATGCAAAGAGACAACAGAGAAGAACTTTTCCATGGTTAGTTTCAAGAGGAAATCAATAACTATCCCAAGACGTCATAGAAGGTTAGAACTTATCTCCCGGGTATTGTTAAGGACATTTTAACATTACAGTTTAGCTGAAGAGAGTTCAAGCTAGGTGTACGGTTTCAGGAGATAATACTAGAGAGTACACTTAGTTTTACTAAACGCTAATTTCCCGTGTAGAGTCAAGGTTAGAACAGTTGGTGTGCATGCCTACAAATGAATTATCATTCACCTTCTCCGAAAACTGAAACATTAGAATAAAGTTACAATTAAGTTTTAGAAATATAGCCAGCTATAGAAGAGCACGAAATTACTTAATTGCTGAACCGATATTAAATAAGAGCATCTTTGTTCAAGCTACTCGGGTACAGACATCGACGTCTATCTAACAGTTAGGTATGGCATCTCTCACACAAACTCAGAATCTTTCTTGACCCAGCTATTCATAGTACAATAATAAGGGGAGAAGCTCTCACATTTTAAATTCATGCAAAGAGACAACAGAGGAGAGACTTTTCCATGGTTAATTTCAAAAGGAAATTAATAACTATCCCAAGACGTCATAGAAGCTTAGAACCTATCGAAACTAGATTTTCTTATATCGACAATCTCCGAGGCGCTGTTAAGCAAAACCACATCAAGTGTCAATGTTAATCAACTTTAATGCTTAATTGATGTATAAAAAAGTGGTGGCCAACTGATTAAACTTGTGGGAATGTATGATGACGTGAAAGAGTGGAATTTCTACTGAACATTAGTGCATGACCCACAGCAGCCCTATTCCTCTCATTTCAGCCTCATGATAATGACAACATCACTATTGAGATGGCCACTCTAATTGTGGGCTCTCCAGTATTATTCCCCAAAATCTTTGAAGGTGTTGGTGATCCATACATGTGTCATAACTCGATAGGTTCGTTGTGTATTAGTCCTCCACACACACGTTTTAATATCACAAAGTAGACACTATGCCGTGCTGCGGCCTGAATATATTACCATGACTACGGGCAATAAAAGGTACTGATCCTAAGGGGAGAAGAAAAAGAAACAAAAAATGTAAATTCTCGCTCCAGCAAGAAATTGTGACAAAACTAACTAGCCAGAAATGGGCACCTAAGCTAAAGCCTAAAGGTGCCGCCAACAGATACATATTAGTGTTTACCTCATCAGACCATTTGCACTTTGCAGTTAACAAGTCCTCCGCCTGAAGTTAATGGAAAGATTAATAGAAGAATCAAAATGAGAGACACTTTGCGAAAACAATTATTTGACATCCAACTTATACTAGATATTCTGTTCTGTGAAAATTCTAGATGAATAATGAGCAGGGGATCAATGGTTAAGACCCAAGAATAAATGATATTTGGATGGAGGAGGAATTCAGATTATAGGCATACAATCAACCAATCCTAACACAAAAACTAACTTCATGTATCATTTCACAGAAAGTTCAAGTAACACCGGACTTCGTTCAGTTACCTTGACTTGCAGATAAATAATAGTGGTTCATCTAGTTTGAAAACAAGTTTAAAAGACTCTTTTGGTGCAAGCATTCAACAGCATTTCCTGATTTATTTGACATAACTACTCAACCAAGTAACACAATTTCCAGACAATAATTTTTAAAGTTAAGGGCTAAATCCCAGAATTTGCCATGGCAATTGAAATGAAACAATTCTCAGAATACAGGAGTACAGGGTAACAATAGGATTATTTATAGGTGAGTCTGTCGGCATTTTACAAAAACTACCACATCATTGGACTCAACCAATCCAAATTAAAGCCGAGAGGGGAAAAATAAAATTGCACAAGATTGGGGGCAATATTGTAGAGGTTAACGATAAACAAAGCTAAAGATTTGTTCCAGAAATACAAATTGTGTCTGCTGGGATTCGTACTCGCATCCTAGAGAGCATAAGTAGATCTCTCACTTAAACCTGGAAAAACTGACTGGACCCAATAACCCTAAATGATCCAATCTTACTAAAAAGTACTCATCTGAAACCAAAAAAAATCAAATTATGACCCAACTTACCCGAATAGCCCGACATGAAAATTACCCAACTGAACTGATCAATACCCTAAAATGATCGAATAGATGCGTAACTGATACTATGACCTAACCTGAACACTATCTGCGTGGCTCGTTTGTCATGTCTAATTCAACCGATGCTAGCTATCCTTATTTCGTCTATGCACCCAAGAATCATTTTTATGGATACGAACACGACACATATTCATGTTGAGACCATCTAACCGTAAGTCTGTAATATCAATCCAAATAATTACCCCCACTATTCCATTCGGTAGTTTATGTATTTTTGGAACAGAGTTATAGAACAAGCAAATGCAATTGGAATTCATGATATTTTTTGATATAAATCACTTCTACATCCTTGTGACTAAAATATGACCACTTGCCAACATGGGATGGTCATGGGCATAACCGTTTTGGTGAACAAAACATGCCTATAATGGAAAAGTTAACTTAAAGGAACGATCCAAAAATAAAAACATAAATCAGCCATGGGAACGGAGGAAGTTTATAATTAAAAGAGAGATTAAATATTTGAAAGATTTAGGTTAATCTCACAGTAAGATTGTTTTATAAAAAGACTTTGCTACACAACAAAATAGTCTCTCACTCTCACTCAACATAATTTCTAAACCACCAAAAACACTTCATTTAGAGAACTACTTATTTCAATAGTATGTCTTGAATAATGTCACATGAACAACCAAACATCATAGGCAATTTGGCAGATCACATATCGAGGTTAAAGCTGATCTTCGAATTTTACATACTAACATAGGAGTTAACACAAAGAGCACATACATACATTATGTAATTTAGTCGCCAGATAATCACAAGTCAACTTAGTTGAAGTGTGAGATAATCACCTTGAAAATGAAAGATTCTCATTGCTTGTCCGATCAAACGATTTCATCTTCAAGAGCTATTGCTTCTTAGCAATCAGCAAGCCATTGTGAACCATTAGTCGTGAAGCCATATTCTTGATGATCACCATCGTGCCTGCGTGCCTGACTATATGAGCACTACCACTCAGTGAAAATTAACTGCAACGCAAAGAAGATTTTCCAGTCAGGAACTCAGAAAAAGAGAACTAAATACAACTTAACAAAAGTTAACTAACATGCTGCTCTGGGATTCAAACTTCACCTCTTTTTCCGAAACTACAGCCCTTTCATGGCAATACAATCAAGAAACTTGTTTCACAGCCATTTGAAACATGTGAAAATCCCTTGTAGATCACAATTAAAACTAGCTGCTACTAAAAACTTCCCTGGAACAGTAACTCCTTTGGAAACTTAGTATCAACGCTCAGAAGACTATTTACCAGTGCAAGCATTCAACAGGATTTTCTGATTAATTTGGCGCAACTACTCAATCAACTAACACTATTTTCAGTCAATAATCTTCTAAGTTAAGGGCTGAATCCCAGAATTTGCCATGGCAATTGAAACAAAACAATTGTCTAGACTGCAGGGAAACAATAGGAATATATTTACAGCTGAGGCTGTCCGCTGTCGGCATTTTAAAAGACTACGACATAAAAGACTCAACCAATCCAATCTACAGCTGAGAGAGCGAAAATATAATTGCAGGAGTTTGGGGGAATATTGAAGAGGTTAACAATAAACAAAGCTAAAGATTTGTTTTAGAATTACAAATCTTGCCTGTTGCGATTCGTACTCGCTTCCCAGAGACCTCTCGCTTTAATCTGGAAGAACTGGCTGTGTCCGATCCTAAATGACCCAATCTGACCAGTTTGATACCAAAACAAATAAAACAATGACCCAAACTAACCCGGCTTAGTATCAACATAGCTCGTTTATTGTACCCAAACTTAGTATCAACGCCCAGAACACTATCAACATAGCTCGTTTGACATGTCTAATCGGACCGATGCTAGTTCTCCTTGCTTCACCTATGCACCCAAGAATCATTTTTTTATGGATACAATAAACAGCACAACATATATTCGTGTATGAGACTGTCTAACTTTGGTACCAATCCATAATTTCTCCACTATTCCGTTTGATTCTTTATATTTGTTTTTGGGACGGAGTTAGAAAAAAAAAAATGCAAATGGGATTCAGGGTATTTTTTTAAATTACATCACTTCTACCTCCTTGTGATTAATGTGCGACCACTTGCCAACATGTGTGATCATGGGAAAGATCCAAAAATGGAAACATAATCTATGAGATGGAGGAAGTTTATAGTTATGAGAGAGATTAAATACTTACAAGGTAAGATTGTTTTATGGAAGACTTGCTACACAGCACATTAACACATTAGTCTAACACTCTCACTCGACATCATGAAGTTGCAAAATTTTCAAAACCACCAAAACTCTTCATTTAGAGCATTACTTATTCCAATCGTATGTCTTGAATAATGTCACATGAACAGCCGAGCATCATTGGCAATTTGGCAGATCACGTATTGAGGTTAGAGTTAACAGAAAGAGAACATAAATGCATGATGTAACTTAGCTGCCAGATAAATCACAAGTCAAATTAGTGGAAGTGTGAGACAATCACCTTGAAAATGAAATGTTCCTGAATTAATTATGGTCCGATCAGTCAAGCACAAACGATTTCATCTGTAAGAGCTATTGCTTCTTAGCAGTCAGCAGGCCATTGTGAACCATTAGTCGTGAAGCCGTATTCTTAATGATCAGCATCATACCTGAGTATCTGACTATATGAGCACTACCGCTCGTTGAAACTGGAATGCAAAGAATATTTTCCAGTCAGAAACTCAGAAAACAGATCGAAATACACCTTAACAAAAGTAAACTAACGTGCAGCTTTCGGATTCAAACTTCTCATTGTTTTTTCCCAAACTACAGCCATTCATTCATGGTAATACAATAAAAACAGCATCAAACTGGCAAATGTGCGCTTACAAAATTTCAGATTTGTTAATTGTCACAATGTATAAGGCGGTTTTACACTAACTCCGTGTAAAACCACCTTACATGACTTTTTTTATTAACTAACTACCCATGTTTGAGTGAAGGGTATATATGTCTATAATGTATAGTTTTACACTAATTAGTACTCCCTCCGTCCCAATCATTTCTTAAACTTTTTATATTCTTTGTAAGGGGTGTTTTAATCAAAAGTAAGAAAAGATTGCGACAGAGGGAGTAACTTTTAATTACTGTTGTCAATTTCTATAGTAACTACGACATCAACGTGAAGAATCAAATGCGATAAATTAAACCGAAAGAGTATAACAGCAAAATGCTCGATTACAGCACAATAAAAAAATCGTCGAAAAATCTGTCGTCATGAAATTAATTAAACAGCAATATGAAAATAACATCATCATTTTAGAATCAAAAACACGGAAATCAAAGCAAAATCACATCAAACAAGTAGAGCATATTACGATTAATTGAAGTTCAAACCCTAATTTTGCTAATTGGAAGCTTAATCAAAGTAAATTTCGCCAGAATAATTATATAAATTGAATAATTGATGATTATCAAATGTTAACAATTGAAAGACTGATGAAATTTGCTGGACAAATAAATAAATAAATTGATTAAGATCAAAAATTAACCTAAATTTGCAGCGAGACTCGTGTGAGTCGTTTGATACTTTCTCCCGCGCTTTCTAAAGAGTGTGATCAAACATGGACGGCAATTATTTTTATACGGTGTTAAGTTCCATTTTTTCGACTTAATTTTGGTTCATCTCGGTTCCAATTCATTTCAAGTAGTACTCCCTTGACCCAATAAAGTTCCAATTCATTTCCGACTTAATTTCAGTTCCAATTCATTTCCGACATAATTTCAGTTCAAGTATAGTAGTCCCTCGTTTCGGTCAATTGTTTAGCTTTCTAATTTAAGAATGACTTGGATGTGTAAGTAGATCCTCCCCACTCAATTTGACAACTTGTCATCCAATAATTGGTTTACTCTCTTTCCTTGGTTTTTGTGTCAAATCCAAACGTAAACAATTGATCGGGGCGGAGGAAGTATTAAGAACGCAATTGATTTTATTTTCGTTATTTCAATTGTACAAATCAAAAAATCCAATTCAAAAATTCGTTTGAAAAGAACGTGGAATGTGATTCCGAATTCAGTTTCTCAACGGTGTTTAGGAAACTAGTGGAATTGGAATTCGACTGGCGTGTATACAGTGGCGAACCCAGGATTTGAAGTTAACGGAGCGAAAAATTTCAACTGGGACGAAATTACAATAGTATAAATTTTAACTATAGAAGAAGTACGGTACGTGTTTCTATGATTTTACTCCCTCCATTCGGTTGTATTCCGTACGTTTAAAATACATCTCACGACTTCTATTAAACAAACGTATAGAATCAAACCGAACAGAGAAAGTATCAAAAAGTCTTCATGACAGAAAATTCACTAGGACAAAATCAATTACTTAGAAGTTAGCACACATACGAAACCGTCATATACATAATACTGAAACTATCAAAAGTTTCCAACAACAAATCAGGGTCAGTCCTTGAACCTTCTTCAACCATAACAAAAAGAAGTTGAACATTTTGTAAACTATTTTATGAAATGCTGACGCTTTTTCGGAGAGGGACTATCGCCTGTCAGGCAAAGGGATACTAGAATAGATGCAATGTTGCAACATCTCTCGCAGCAAATTATGCAGCCTTTCACTTTTTCTAGCCTTAGAAAGAATTTCTCAGCATCACGTTAAAGATGCAGCAAACTTGAAAAGGAAATGAGAGAAACGGAAATAGCTTCCCTCAAGCCTCCGGTGAGGCGTAAGCTAATAACACCTCCCGTCCCACACTCCCACACAGACGATTTTCCAAGACTAAAATGCAAACTGATAAAACTGTAGACAATAGAAAGTAAAACATAGAACGATAACATGCGATACAACACCTTAAAATCTACTACTAATCACTAGACACTTCTTGCAGTGCCATCCTTGAACTCGAATAAATCAAAATCGGCCTTGAGCGTCAATTTTTCCTGAATCGTAACTGTACAGGAAAGGAATGCCGCGACACACAAGTGTAAACTGTAAACACTGGAGTAATAAATTCCTGCACAGAGGAAGTGGGAGCTTCCCTATCATCATTAAACACGACAGCCTTCGTGGTTTGGTAAACAGCAGAAAGCCAAACACTACCTAAACGCATAAGCGCCTGGCAATGGAATCCTAGGCAGTTGAGGAACCACAAGCAGAAGCATAACAAAGTTGTATAACAATTAACAACCACTCCACAATTGTTCATAACAAAAATTAAACAACCTAAATTTCCGACTTTAATGTGTCACAAAACAATCATTCTGAAGCATAAAAAACGCTTCTTCATATTCCCCAAACAATAATACTACAATGTGATTGATCATCCATTATTTCTCGAATACCAAAACAACGAAAACTCCTTAATAATTAAGATTATCATCATCAAATCCATCACAAGTCACACACAACCGCAAAACTTTCAAGAATCATCAAAAGTTTTGATGATAAAGTTCTCACGACTAGTGCAAGAATCGTTTATGTAGTACGGACTATGGACCGTATGGAATGCACTATGGAAGTAGTGGAATGAGCTGCTAATGCAAGAGGTATCTAAGGTTATGCATCCCTTTTCACCAAATATCCGAATTCACTTCATTACATTTGACCAAATACATCAAAATCGTGCTGACAAAAGTTATTGAGCATAATATTATGTTATTAATGCATATTAATATCGTGCTACCCGGTCACAGGTTTATCACGTCTCATATCCCTATTTCCTTTTTAACATTATTTAGATCTATTGAAATTCATGTATTAAATGAATAAAACGGCCACATTAAGGTTTGGAATTTATGTGTCCATGGTGTCGAAGAACTGAATGATTATGGTTTAAGAGAGCCATAAATTATAGATGCGGCTTCCCATCAATGAAAATCTTCCGTGTTTTTACTTTCTGAACATAAGTTTTGTGTTATTCTTTACCGTCATTCAAGTTTTGTGTTTATCAAAATTTATGTGTCTATTGTGTCGAAGAACTGAATGAAGGTAAAGAATAACACAAAACTCTCCAACTACTCATGATTGATAAGTGGTTCAGAAAGTAAAAACACTTGGTAATGGGCCCCATAAAGAATGAACCCCGATTCCCAAATAGCACCATCTGAGAAAAAGAGGGTGAATGTTAAGTTGGGAAAAAAGTATGCACGCGATTCCGTCTTGGGAGTGAAAGTTAAGATGCTTCACCTTCCAACTGAGATAGTTTGATACCAGGAAAAAAATCAAATAATGACCCTACTTAACCCGACCTGAAAATGACCCAACTCGAACTGGTTAATTCCAAATAGTTGAAGTGTGAGATAATCACCTTGAAAATGAAAGGTTCCCAGAATTATTGCTTGTCCGATCAAACGATTTCAACTTCAAGAGCTATTCCTTCTTAGCAATCAGCAGGCCATTGTGAACTATTAGTCGTGAAGCCGAAACCGTTCCTGAGTGCCTGACTATATGAGCACTACCACCGGTAAAAATCAACTGCAATGCAAAGAAGATTTTCCAGTCGGAAACTCAGAAAAGAGAACTAAATACACCTCAACAGAAGTAAGCTAACATGCAGCTGCGGGATTCAAACTTCACACTATTTCTCCGAAACTACAGCCCTACTTTCATAGCAATACAATAAAAACAACATCAAACTGGCAAATGTCAGTGTATAAGGCGATTTTACACTAATTCAGTGTAAACAACCAACTTACATTTTACTAAACACCCTCTCCCGGACTTTTTTTATTAACTACTCAGGTTTTACTGACGGGTATATATGTGTATAATGTATGGTCTAACACTAACTAGCAACTACGGAGTATATAAATTAGTGTTGTCAAATTTCTATAGAACGTTTCGCACTTTCGCCAACAGTTGGTATCATGTAAAATCGTGATGAATCAAATGCGATAAATTTAATCAAAAGAGTATCGCACCAAAATGATCGATTACAGCACAATAAAATAAAAAATCGACAAAATATCTGTCGTTGAGAAATTAGTTACTTAAATAGGAATATAAAAATAATAGCATCAATTCAGAATCAAAAGGACCGAAATCAAAGCAAAATCACATCAATTGATTGAAGTTCAAACCCTAATTATGCTAATCGAAAGCTTGATCCAAGTAAATTTCATCGAATGACGAATAATTATACAAATTGAATAATTGATTATTATCAAATGTTAACAAATGAAAGATTGATGAGATTTGCTGGACAATTAAATTTAAATGAACTAATTAAGATCAAAATCTAACCTAAATAGCAGCGAAATTCCTATGAGTCTTTTGATACTTTCTCCCGCGCTTTCGAAACAGTCTGAGTGAACGCATATTATCTATACGGTCTTAAATAAGAATTTGTGCTTAAGGTATTTGGTTTACTGGTTTCCGACTATTTTGAATTCGCCTTGTTTCAATTCATTTTATCGCAGTAAGCCGTCTTTCACTTTTTCTAACCTTAAAATGAGTCGCTAGCCAATGCGTAATGCGTCCCAACTACTCATGATTGATGACTGGTTCAGAAAGTAAAAACTCTTAGGGTAAGATTATTGGTAGTCTTGAGACAAGACTTTGGTAAGTCTTAAGACAAGACTTACTCAAAACTACCAATAATCTACCATAGTCTTGACAAAGGCTTAAGTTGAGTCTTGGAAATCCAAGACTCAACTTAAGACTTTGGTTGAGTCTTGACCCCACCGTAAAGGAAAATTATCCAATGAGTAGATACCACGTGTCATTTCTTTTTTGTAAACAAAAAGGATAAAGTGGAAAAGTAGAGTCTGAGGTGAGTCTGACGGATAATGTATAGAGTATGAAGTGAGTCTAAGATGGGTCTGAACAATAAAGAAATAATAAAAGTTAGTGGAAAGCTGATGTGGCAGAGTCTTAAGACTTAGGAAAGTCTGATTGATAATCTTAACCTTAGCAATGAGCCCCATAAAGAATGAACCCCAATTCCCAAATAGCACCATCTGAGAAAAAGAGGGTGAATGTTAAGTTGGGAAAAAGTATGCACGCTATTCCGTCTTGGGAATGAAAGTTAAGATGCTTCACCTTCCAGCTGAGATTTTTGAAAGCTGCGAGTCGAACATAAATCAGAGTTTACGACGACCGTCTATTTTTTCCTGAATTATAATTAGTTAATTACGGCAGATGAATGAAAATGAAAATGAAAACACAAATAAAACCACACCACAATTGTTAATGACAAAAACAAGCTAAATTTCCGACCTTAATGTGTCGCAAAACAATCATTCTGAAGCATTCCAAACAATAATACGGAGTACTACAATGTGATTGATCATCGTTTATTTCTAAACTCTGTAATAATTAAGTTATCATCTAATCACAACGGCAAAACCTTCGAGAATCATCAAAACTTTTGATGATAAAGTTCACCACTTTTGACCAAATATCCGAATTCAATTCATTACGTTAGACCATATACATCAAAATCGTTCTGACAAAAGTTATTGAGCATGATATGTCATGTTATTAATGAACATTGATATCGCGCAAGACTTACTTGTAACCGGTCACAGGTTTATCACGTCTCATATCCCTATTTCCTTTTTAACATTATTTAGATTGATTGAAATTCTTGTATTCAACTGCCACTTTAAGTCAAAATATTAGGCCGACTTACCTTAGTCCCAAGGCCGACTTATTGTAGTTCCAAGTCCGATACATTGTATCCATTCTTGTAGTTCCAAGACCGATACATTGTATCCCCTTATCCCGATTATGTATAAATACTTAATATTCTACCTAATGGAAATACAACTGATTTCTACCAAATTACATGTGTGTGTTATCATGTTTATTATCATGGTATCAGTGTCTATTCTTCAATTCTAAAAACATAAAAATAAAAAAAAAAAGAACAAAACAAAAAAAAAAGAACAGGGACGTTCCTCTGTTTCCTTTACCATGACAAAGGAAAACATTGATTCCGCTTCCGCTTCCGCACACAAAATTGATCCTTTATCCCCTTACTCTCTCGCTAATCCAGAAGGACCCGGGCAAACTATTACCCATATCAAACTCCGGAGCGACAATTACGAAGAATGGAGTCGTTCAATGCGTATGCCTCTTAAATCGAGACGCAAATTCGCTTTTTGTGACGGTAGTATTGTCAAGCCGACTGAGACGTTCCTTGTTGATCAGTGGGAAGTTGTTCATTGTACTATTGTACAATGGATTATGCGGTCTCGTTCTCAAGCTCGTAGTGCTTCTCGTACCCCTGCTCGTGCTAATTTGCTATTTTCCGAGCCCAGTTCTTCTTCTTCTCATGACCGACTTAATGGTATGTCTCCCGATTGGATAATTGACACCGGCGCATCCCACCATGTCACTGGTGATGTACGGTGGCTGACTGACTCGTATTCAATCTCACCACGAGCAGTTAGCCTTCCTAATGAGCACTCGGTTATGGCCACCATGGCTGGAACTGTTCACTTGAGTGACACAATGTTTATTCGTGATGTGCTATTTGTTCCTAGTCTCACTTGTAATCTTATCTCCGTCTCCCAATTGGTCGCTGCCACTAATTATTCTCTTCATTTTACTAATAATTCTTGTATCATTCAGGACCCTTCCTTGAAGACGAGAATTGGAGCCGGTGAGTTACGGGATGGGCTCTACTTCTTGCGTGCGGTGGCAGGGACGGTGGTGAATCGGGTGAGCACTGCGGATATTTTTGATTTATGGCATCGACGGCTTGGACATCCGTCAAATAAAATTGTCAAGTTGCTTCCTCCTATTAGTAATTTAAAGGCTTCTTTTGAGCATAATTGTGAGATTTGTCATTTTGCGAAGCATAGTCGGACTAGTTTTCATTTGAATCATAATAAGGCCTCTGCAATTTTCGATTTAATTCACTGTGATTTGTGGGGTCCTTATCGTACTCGTTCTTCTTGTGGTGCTAAGTATTTTCTTACCATCGTCGATGATTGTTCTCGGGCATTATGGGTGTATTTGTTACTTGATAAGACAGAAGTAACGGACATGTTCATGAGTTTTTTTGCCATGGTTGAAAACCAGTTTTCACGCCGAGTCAAAATTGTTCAGTCGGATAATGGTACTGAGTTTGAACCTATGGCCAACTTCTTCTTTAAAAATGGGATAATTTTTCAGCGGTCTTGCGTCGGTACTCCACAACAAAATGGGCGTGTCGAGCGCAAGCATCGCCATATTTTAAATGTGG
>JAGPOY010002676.1:5456-19851 GCA_018983105.1 Silene uniflora
GGCTGGTTGCCAGGCCGAGACCCAAGTATCTCAGTGCTGTGTGACTTGAGGTCAGTGAGCACCGAGGCCGTATGCGTCCCTCGGCTGGCTTGATGTCAGGCCGAGAGAGCCTCTCGGCTGGCTGGTTGCCAGGCCGAGAGGGTCAAGTAGTCCAATGCTGTGTGACTTTGAGGTCAGTGAGCATTGACTCTGGTCAAGATGTTGACCCGGTCAGCCGGTGCAGAATATGCCCCATCAATAACCACAAGATATATATTTTATTAAATTTAAATAGCGTGTCCCGTGTCCTAAATTTCAAGGAATGACGTGTCACGTGTCCGTGTCGTGCTACCTAGCTTAGCACTCCCGACAGTTATTGGCCAGTCTAAGGGTGTGATTGCGAGGGCGGTAAAGGACAAATTAAGCACGAAATTGCAGGAGTGGCGTAGCAAGCTATATACGAAGGCCGGTAGGGAAGTTCTGATAAAGGCAGTGGCCCAATATATTCCTACATATGCTATGAGTGTCTTCAAGCTTCCAAAGAATTTTTGTGACGAGTTACGGTCTCTAGTATCTTGGTTTTGGTGGGGGGTGAAGAGTGGTAAGCGCAAGATCCCATGGATTGCTTGGACTCGTCTTTGTAAACCGAAGAGCCTTGGAGGGCTAGGCTTTCTAGATTTTCATGCTTTCAACATGGTCGTACTTGGGAAACAAGCGTGAAGACTCCTTGTTGATCGGAGTAGTCTTGTGGCTCGAGTCATGGCGGGAAAGTATTTTCGGAGTTGTTCGTTTATGAAGGCAAGGCTTGGATTTAATCCGAGCTTAACTTGGAGGGGGATTTTTGAAGCGAAGCGTATCCTTGAAGTGGGTATAAGGCGTAGGGTGGGAAATGGGTTGAGCACGGAGGTGTGGCATGATCCGTGAGTGATGGGTACACAATCCCGCAAGATTATTTCTCCAAGAAGGAACGAGGATCCCCATATGCTCGTGGCAGATTTATTCACGGTCGGCTGTTGGGCGTGGATGGGATGCGTCAAAGGTACGTGCTTTGTTTCTTGCTCCCTTTCGAACAAGATAGAATTTTGTCGATTCGGGTGCCACGAACGAAGTCGGATGATATATGGTGCTGGGACCTCGATAAAAATGGGATTTACCCCGTCAGGTCAGCCATTAAGGCGCTTAATGGGGACTATGGTGCGGAGGATGGTTCGTCAGATAGAGCAAGAGAGAAATGGATTTGGAATCACATATGGAAGGCTCGGGTTTGGCCAAGGGTAAAATCGTTCTTTTGGTAGTTTCGTTAATGATGTTGTACCTGTGAAGCATAAACTAGCAATTCGAGTGCGCGAAATTGATGTTGGTTGTTCTCTTTGCGTTAGTGAAGTGGAAACATGTATTCATGCTACTATGGGATATGGATGGGTGAGAGGGGTTTGAGACGGGTTGAGAGTGGAGGTGAGATCGGTGGTGGGATATGAGCGTGTGAGGGAGTAGGTGAAGGATGTGTGGAAGGATATGCTCAGTGAAGAAAGGGACCTATTTATGGTGCGGTGTGGGCGATTTGGGAAGCTTGAAATAAGATGGTTTTTTGAAGGGGAGCAGGTGAATGAGTAGAGGGTGATTTGGAGAGTCGAGGGTGTGTTGAGGGAGATTCATAGCGAGGAGACTATGACGAAGGAGCAGGGAGAACGAGGTGGAGTAGGGTTGCAGCCTGAGACCAGCATAGGTACGGGGAGTGTGTTGAGGGATCTACGAGGTGGAGAAGTTCTTATTTATATTGACGCAGGAGTGAAAGAGGGTCAAGGAGTGGGGGTTGGGGTGGAATGTTGTGGCGGGTATGGGAAAGTGTCGTGGGGTGTCGCTAGTGGAGCAGGAGAGATGCGACCCCTAGAATGGCAGAGCGGAGGCTGTTTTAGTGGGAGTTAGTGGGAGTCCAGGACGCTAAACAAAGGGGGTTCAGCGAGTTGGTCGTGGCTAATGACTGCAAGGAAGTTGTAGATGCGTTGCAACTGAAGTCGAAAGGGAGAAGCGATTTTTATTCGATTATTGATGACATTTTAGATTATTGTTCTTGTTTATGTTCGGTTTCATGGTTACACATTAGTAGGAAATCGAATTCGGTAGCACATAGGCTGACCCATTTTAGTCCTATTGGTTCGTCTTTGCGTTTCTCGCATGATTCGATCCCGATCTGTATTTCTGATATCCTATATTTTGATGAGCGTATATAATATAATATAATCCCATTTTGGGGTTATTTCAAAAATAAAAATAAAAAACACAGTAAAATTTTACACCTCCCGAGTCGTATGGCCAAACAGATAAACCAATCAATTCTTCATATATTGCGAGTTCGGGATATCATAAATACGGAGTGTGCACTCGCATAATTATTTATGGGATTACGGTATAGTTTTTCGGGTCAAATAACTATGACGGGGGTTCGGGAAAGCAACGTTGTCCGTGATGGGGGTTCGGGGCCAACGCCCCCGAAACTGCGGAATTAATTAAATTACGTGTATTTTAATTAATGTTAATCCATATTTATGAAGATTTAACTCTTCAGAAATACATTTCATGTTTCCCTGATTCCCTATTTCCTTGTCCATATAAATAGACACAGGATCACAAGAAAATATTACAGAAAATATAATTCTTCTTTTGTATCACAGAACAACGTAATATCCTACAACAAAACATTTCTATATTACGTCTATCAGAGGGCACCGTCTTATCTCAATAGGAAATTCGATTATACACAGACTCTAAAAAGAGTCGAATTGTTCTATTAGGAAAGCGGGGTCGATTCAGTGCGGTACTATTTTGCCAATTCCAGTTCGTGAAACTTGAACACACCCTCCCACCACATGAGCACACTACAGATGCGCCAACATCATCCTCGAAATACCATTCTACCCCTCATTCAGATGCAATCATGCAATCCTCATTATTAAGCAACTATGCTGGACACTTTGGAGTAATTAAAGCCGTAGCATTGGAAATTATCTAAAAGTTATCATTCCCAAAGCAATATGAATTGCACGAATAAGTTGGTATCTCCAGGTAAGTTAATTGTAGGAGTGGTCTACTACTACGGCATAAAAAAGGATCCCAAAGTGTTGCAACAAAAGAAAATAACTTCCATACAAGCTAGGAATAGAAAACATAAATATATTACTGAAATACAAACAATTCTGCATCACAAAAAAGTATCCAAGTGTGCAGTCGGCAAACGAAAACTACCAAAATACTTCCTAGAGAACGATCCAAACAGGTCCTCCCCAGCTATCTGTACAATGACACAAGAATTTATCACGATCAACTAGTGCCTGGGTATAATCGAATAGAACAATTCGACTCATTATTAAGACAGTTACAGGATATGCAAATTCAGCAGAAATACTACTCGATCAACTACTCCATTAGAAGTGTCAATAACCCCGTAAAAAAGATCCCAAACAAGGTAATTAAATCACGTTCTATGTTTCTCATGGTCATTCACTGCTTTGCTGCCTGGTAATCTTACTTGTTTAAACCTTTAGAATGTGGTCATAAAAACCTTCAAAATCCTTATAAATCAGTCGATGTGTGCAGCCCAAGTTCACAACCATAACTGTTCACTATCATAACTACTGCAACTATTTAATTGGACACGCGAACAATATACCATTGTAAATATATTCAACAAACCATAAGAAGCAATTTAAACTACTTGACGGGCGTAAAATGAATTTCTCATGTAATAGAGCATGTGCGACCTTTGAGCAATTCTCCAAGTAACGATAGCAATGAGATGCACTCTCAACCTCACAGGCATTAATATTACTATCACCAATTTATAAAAAATAAAAAAACTATTGAGAGTAACACATGATAAAACAGGTATGTGAAAAGATTTTATATGCAAGAGAACGTTACTCACATAGCAAAAACATACTCGACATGTATGAAAGGATCACAAACTGGACCTCCAAAGAAACTCCTTCTCCATAAACCGGTCAATTTAAATTGCGTTTCCACTTCTTTGTGTCTTACCGGCCAATTCTCCGTCTTACATCTTTTCAGCGGTTGCCTTTTTTCTTCGTCAAGCCCGAGATTAGAAAATTCATACGCACTAACCTTCACATAACGGTTTCCAACTAGGGTGTTTGCTACGTCGAGCCTATCAACACCACTATCAACAAAGTAAAACCGGCCACCAGGACCTTGAACCATATCTACCGGTTGAGGAAATATAAATGGAGGTAATGGTGGGGAAAGACTATACGGGTCATCAATCTCAGTTTCATGAATTTGAAGCCCTTGATTCATTTTATCACTCTTGTAACAGAAACGAAAAACACAAAATACTCCAGATTTTATAGATATCCCAGAACACAAAGAAGGAGCGTGTGGTATTGGACTCCCATGCTCGGAAAAAGGCAAAGCATCATCACTAGCAAATTCCCAAATTTGCTTACCTATGTCGAAAATATAAGTGCCAGCCTTCTCAACACTAAGAAAAATGACACCATCTGAACAACTACCACTATCTAAATACATTGCCACTAGCGCTTCAACATTGTACTTAAGTTTAGGAATGTTTTTGGAAACATGAAGGGTTGGGATTGGCAAAGGAGACCACCCAGCTTCAAGGTTTGAAGTATCCAACACCTCAAATAAAATTTTTCGCTTTTTGGAGCTACTTTTACGATCATCACTGTAGAGTAGGTGCGTCAAAGCAAATAATTTTGACCTCAAGGTAAACAAATGGGGGGCAATTTTACCATAATTCAAGGACGGTCCTTGCACCAATGTTGATGACTTTGTATCATATATAAATACCTTCTTAGAAGCCCGTAGTTTGTTTTTATCATCGTATGAACAACCACCGACAATGAATATGCATGAATCTATGGCTGCAAAACTCACCAAGTCGGAAAAGATAGACTTATGCATCTCAAACAACGGTTCCTCTAAGCTTCTAATAGTCGTTTCATCTCCAACATCGGAAGCATCCCGTGGTTCACTTATCCGATGTAAACAATAATGATTTTTATTGTTGCTGCTCATAATTAAAAACACTTGTCTATCTCCTTCCATTGTACACCCACCCCCCCTGAACAAAAATAACAAATTAAATAACTACAATACTCATAAACTAAACCACAACCAAAACAGGAATAACAAACAATAACCAACAGCAACCGCGAAAATCAAAAAGTAAAATAAAATAAAATAATATAAGTAAAATAAAGATGAATGAAACAACACTGGCAGTCTGGCATACATAAGTTACCAGCAATTTATAGGGCCTTCCCCGTCCCTTCAACTCACAACGGAACACAACACAATGAGGTATGTGCTCCCTTACAAGGGAAGTGGGGCTTGCGGAAATTTTTTGACATAATCAAACATTTAAGCATGACTCAAGAAATAAGATGCATGTCAACCGCTTTCCTCGTCTAAGCGGAGGTTTTGTTTTCTAGAAATTGAAAGGTTTAGGTCGGGAGATACCGTTTCAAAATCTCAACGAGGCGCCGGCTCCCTAAACTTGGCACAAGCAACCAAAGCAAAAGAAACACATTCTAATGCGGGCAAAAGGGGAGGCAGGGCTAGTCTTCCAAGAATGACATGACACGCGCAAGATTCAACCAAAAGAGACCCATGGCTAAGGGGACTTAGATCAACGACATCCTCGCGGATTTCACTCGAATTGACAAAACTAATTAATCACAAGCAAGTTCATCTGTACGGACTAAAATTTTCAGATATTAACAAGATAAAATAAATACCTGATTTTGGTTCTCTGATTGTTCTTTTTAATTAGCGAATCCAATTTTCTAGGGTTTTGAATTTTGATGTTATATGGCGGTGGTGGAGATAGGGAGATGGCAATTATGGGACAAACCGAACCGAAACCGAATCGATATGAAGGAAAAAAATCCGATCCAACCCCAACTCATAATAACTCATACCCGATCTACTATCTAAGAATCCATATTCAAATTCACTATTGAAAAACCCAAATCAAATCCACATCCGATCCATTCAAATATTTTTAAAAATTTAGACTGAAATTTCAATCCTAATTTATATTTTGGTAGGTGATCAGTTTTGGAAGAATAAAATCATAATTATAACTACAATTACCAAAATTAAAGATATGTTATACTACCCCGATAATAATTTGGTAACTTTAATTATTAAAATAAAAAAAACATTATACCGTATTATATAATTTATAATCACTCTCTTCTTGTACGTGTCAACCTCGCCATCTTTGTTGCATGCATATTTCTTCCATTTATATTTATAATCTAATAATAATAATGTACAGTACATTTCTTCCATATATTTCTTCTTGATGAAATATTGAGTTCAACTAGCCATTTTCGTTTCATTTGATTCTTCCCTTTATAATCTGATCATATAGTTGTGGAGCTTCAGGTTGGTTGTTCACTGATTTGGTACATGGATGATGAGAAAAGGCCCGTTATTCAGATAGGGTAAAGAATGATGTACAATCCGTCTAAAGCCTAAGACGGGGTCCAGAGACGATATTTAGTTTCCAATTTTCCATACCGCTTTAACCTGGTTCCTCATTGGTGGTGAATCCTTATGGGGAATGGCATGTTGGCTATAAACACCAGTCTCATTTGTGAGAATCAAATACTACCCACGTGGGGAGAGGAAACAAAGGGAGAGCAATAACATTCTATTTTGTCTTATCTACCCACCTATAATGGACAAGGAGACTTGCTTGTTTTTAAATTGGTCTATGATGATCTCACAACCTGTTTGAAGGTAAACGGATTATTTTGGCCTCTCTCGCGTTTTGTTTGAGTAGCCACCAATGCTGAAACGGTTGTTTCTATGTGCAGAAAGAGAGAAGGAAGAAAAGAGATGAGAGAAATGAGGTAGTAGGAAGCAATAGCTGAAGCCGTAACAAACCTACCTTCATGATTTTGGTAAGGTTCAATGTGGCCCATTATATCAATACAAATTTTATTTCCGACTTCATGTATGCGTTTCCTCTATGGTCTATTTGGAGAGAGGGAATTGGAGGGAAAGGGTTAACAAATACTACATCTCACCCGTAATTCAACCCAGCTCTTGGAAACTCAACATCATACAAATTGTGAATGATCAAAATTTACATCTTCATTCTCAAATACAGTTCAGCGGTTTCATTGCTAGAGAGACTACACTTCTTTATCCTCTTTCACATTCTTAAACTACAACCGCCATTATAGCCGTTTTTTCCATCCAAAAGCACAACCAAACCAACCACCCACACACAAGTATCATCATCAAACCTCCAAAGGCACAAGCCCTTAAACTGACCCAACACAACACTTAAGCTACAACTCAACCACCCTTCTCCCAAGATCTTGTTTCTTGTCAATTTCACTCCCAAATTTCAAAGGTCAGGTGAGATCCTCTTCAGCAACCAAATCGCATTTTCCTAAAGGCAACACCAACTTAAAGTGGAAAATCTAGACAAATTAACTACTCAATAATTCAACAAACAATTAAGGATTCATTTCCTACATAATAGCACAAGATTTTAACCATTAATTCCACAGCTCGAGCAATTCAATAAATTAACTGCTCCGTAAATCAATCCTTAGCGCACCAAGAATTGCAGCTTACATGTATTCTTAAAATTTGGTTAAGATGACAAAAAAACACACACGAAAACGATCGATTATAATCGGAAACTTCAACAATGTGTAAACATAGAAATCAAATATAATCTCACATACACGAAGAAATGCGGCAACAAAAACCAAAAAGAGAAACAATCCATGTACACAGCCGCCGTCATTTCCGCCGTTATTGGCCTGGTTTTGAAAACCTCAAGGTCGCCAAAATCGCTTTGCCAATTGAGAAATGGGTGTGACGAAAAAAAAAGGTGGAGATGAGCAAGTAAACAAAGGAAAGAGATGAAGAAATATACCCAAGTAACAACTATGTGATCAAGTTTAAGGCTTACATAAATGTAGAAGTTCCTGGTCAAAATACACCCAACTAAAAGTCTAAAACCATAATTCACATATTTAAACAACCAGAATCCCTCAAAGCATCATAAATCGAATCAAAATCCTAAACTTGGCACAAACAATCTACGGAGTACATATTAAAACCAAAAATAAACCTTAAAAAGACGCTCTTTGACGAATATGTGACCTTTCTAGCAGATACCGTCAATTAAAACACAAAATCAAGCCACCAAACTTGAAATCATCAAGATGAGAACTATAAGCCATCATAGAATGAAGAAAAAGCACTACACCTCAGACTTTCTGAACTTGTGAGGATCCAATGGGAATGATGAGAAACCTGGAGATTAGTGAATCAAATTTAAGATTTAATCAATTAGATTTTAAAATAGTTTTTATGTCATATATCAAAAGTTAGGATTCGGAAATATTTATACCTAAGATATAACGATCGACAATTACAAGCAGGGCAAGTTTTTTGTCGGCGTCTGTGGATGGAGGAGGTGACTTGAAAGGACTAGGATTGTCATCACTCATCAATGCGGTTTAAGAATCAAAGGTGAATGTGAAAGGAGACATGAAGGTAACAAAGAACGAAAATGCTATTGTCTGGAAGTTAACAAAGAAAGGAGACATGGGCACACCTTCTGTCAATGGATGTTTTCTGTGAAAGTTTATGGGTGAAGGTAGATATGAGGGTAAGCAAGAAGGATCGATAGAGGTTTTTGGAGCAGAACATAATTGTGCTGAGAGGCAATGGAGGGGAAATGAGAGTAAGTGAGGATATGGCTAGTCAAGTCTAAAACGCTGCGTTTTTTGAGGAAAATGAGCAAAGTGATAAGGCCGCCAAATAAGTATAGTACAGTAATGATGAGGCGATAAGCACTGGACGCAGTCCAACAGAATCTTTAAATTAAACAAGGCCTGAGAAAGTTGTGATGACAGTGGCCCAGATAAGGGACATGGCTACAATAAGGCCTTCCAAGGCTGGTTGAGTTTTGAACTTGAATTCCCTCATGATATAGATAACAGCCCTGCATTAGCATCAAATATAATCTTGCTTACTACATCAATTTATTTTATTTTTTTAAAAAAAAAGAAGCACAAAAAATAAACAATACTCCGTATTAAAATAACGCTATAGTTGCATTGTCTAGCCGTCACAATAAGCTGCCCATTGTTGCAGCAAGCACTACAAACACGACCACTCTCATATTAGCTTCATTGGTTCCCATGAGCTATAGTATTCTTAGTTTACACCAGAATATGATATTTGAAAATCATCAATTCTCCATTGTTATTCACTATTAAAGATTATTTCTGTAATTTTTGTGTGTGTGTGTGTGTGAACAGGCCCATAAGGATGCTTTTGATGCTTACGGAGTTAAAACACACAGGTCATGACTACTACATTTCCAATCGTAAAAAATTTAGCAACTAATTTAACATAAATAGAGAAATAAAAACTGATCTTTAATCGTGATTTTTAAGGATCAGGCATTGCGGACCCTTCACACTCAAATACGCAAATTGATAGGAGGGGTGTTAGTGTGTTACTAATGAAATAAGGTACGCTTGGAAAATGAGTTCCGGAGAGATGTTTATGTCTTATTCCAAGCTGATACAATCTCATATACACTAAATATAAAGGTGAAAATAATAAAAAGGGAGTGGTATGCCTTAAAAACCTGAATACCATTGATGGGGTAACAGTGGTCTACAACGATTGAAGCCGAACAAATGCTACTACACAGTTACACTTCAACATCTAGAGATCCTTGTATCTCCCCTTTCCCCCATCTGATCTCCACTAAAAGAATCCTATGCTATTTGGCAATGGGTGACTAACCAAACCAACACAGCTTTAGAGATATCCAAATACAAACACGGAACTTCAGTCACTATAAACTGTACTACAACTCAGACTCCTTTCCACTTTCCAAGATAAGAAATACAAAACACGTAAAATTTCTGTTTAGTCGATTAGGTTCTAGTCATTTCCTTTTTCGTTTATTTTCCTATTTTCTCAACGACTTATCTTCTTCCCTTTGATCTAGGTTTTAAGCTGTTCTTGAAGCAGCAGTTGTTGGCGTCTACACTCTAATTAAAATACGCAAAAAGAACAATAACACATCTATTTAAATGCCACGCCTTTCACTCGATGTCTTTAACATGGAGTCCACATGCCGCGACATTTGTGGCAACCAGCAATAGACTTCATTATTTTTCAATAAACCCGGACCCATGTTTTTCCATCCTCCTTTCACAAAATTTGGGATATAAGCAAGGATTAAAAAAAAAAAAAAAAATAGCCTTTTCATCATCTCCATCTTTAAAAGAATGGTGATGATGATCTTCTTTTCTTTTATAGTTTTCTTTTACTTATAGATCTGAAAGCCATCCTAACAACAACTGACCAGGAAATCACGCCAACATCACCGCTAGAGATGTGAATCGATGAAACTCAATCAACTCACACAAAACATATCATGAATCAAAAAATTATCAAAGCTAAAACCCAATAATGAAAGACACGATACATCTTGCCACTACAAACACCATAATTGATGGGTCCAAGCCTCAATCCATCATGCCTATAAGAGCCTAAGATGGGTATTTAAAGGGCAGACGTCTTTGACGGTATGGCCTGATCTTGATATATGAAATGATAAAATACCAGATCATTGATGATTGATTATTGATCATTGATCATTGACCATCAATAATGCAAATGTCTCCTAAACAAAGTAGAATCCACCAAAGCACAACAAATAAAAATCTAACATAAACAACAGAAGATAACTCACAATTACAATTAATAACAAGACAAAAACCCAATCAAAAATAGCTGGGGAAAATGAAGGTTCGTAAAGAAGACGTTACCTTCGATTTGTTGATCTCTTCTCAAGATAATAGTAAAGGTGTTTGAGGAAAGGTAGTAGCCAAGAAGATCATTATAGCCTGGGAAAATGGACTGTTAAATTAAAAATAGCCGGGGTAAATGAAGGTTCGTAAAGAAAGAAAAAAGACGATCAATTAGATTCTTATATTCCGTAGTTTTCAGTAGATGGAGAAGGTAACTTCAAATCAAAGGAAAAAGTGAGAGGCTGAAGAGGGAAGTAAGATGAGGGGAAAAGCAAAAAGAGGGGGATTGCTCGGTCAAACACAATTGCGAGGGAAAATAGGCAAAGTGCTGCGGATAAGTGAAAATGACCCAAACAATCTCCTAAAATGTCTAAAAGATGCTGAATTTCTGCCTGCAAACCACACAAATCCAACATAATGTATCAACTAAGACAGTCATCTACCATGAAATCCAGGACAACTCTAAATGCAAAACAAGCAAAGACTAATTGCTCTGACATTTTCCCAAAAAGAATCGAACACCCACTAAAATTGGAAGCAATTAATTGTCAGTAAATAAGTAGATAAAGGATTTACAATCAACCATATGTACAAAATATAAAAATTAAAAATCAGCAAAATTGAATTGGTCTTGTTTACATACCTAGATACAGTGGAAAAGACAAGAAGAGAAGACTTGATTAATGAGAAGTGATGACAAAAGAGTGTTGTTGACGAAGGAGGAGCATCGATGGTGAAGAATCAGGCTCGTCTAAATGGTAAAAACAGTAAAAATCAATCAAAAACAACATTTCCTAAAAAACCAAGAACACTAATTTTTCAGCAGAAGATATCACTGACCGTCATTGCCGCCTCCATGTCATCGGGCGTCGATCCACATTCATGTTTTGAGTAGCTAGAAACCCCAAAAGTAGCATTGACTCACTAAAAACACAAGCAGATGGGGTGATTCACAAAGCAAATCTGAACTTAACTTTGTGTTGATTTGCGCCTTTTTGCTTGTTAGGAAAAACCGCATTTTTCCTTTTGAGGTATTGAAATTAATCTCATAAATCAGATCAAGCATCTGCAAAGATGAAATAATTGGGTTAATTTTGACAATTTAAAACACAAATGGAACCTTAATTGCATAAATTCCCAAATAGTACGATTGGTATATGCTAACCCTAAAAATAATCGAAGAAGAGGAAGAGAGAAGGGACATGCTTGGTGGTGGCAACGTGAGCACAGATAATTCAAGTCTTCATACTTTCCAGTTTCCAGTTGCATCATTGTATCCATACCTAAAATTATCACTTGAAAGCACCTGATAGAAGTTCATAGAATAGATGCTCAGAATAAAAAATACAGATGAAACTATAAAACATTCAAAACATGGTGTCACATGAATCAGTCGACAGCTAAAGCTAATGCAAATACCTCTTCACTAACAAAGCTCCCATTTACACCAACATTTTTCGCGATTAATTTCAAGGGATAGCTGACTGCTCTAATCACAATATCTGCTCCAAGCTGCACCGATGCCATGGATAAGAATTTTCTCAAATAGTGATACTTCAAGATATAGCACATTGGAGATCGATCTAGTCAACAGTGACCCAAATTTGATTTTTTTTTTTTTTGGCTGCCGACTAAGTTCACGTTGATTTAAACTTTTAGGTGGAAAAGAAGAATTGCTTGCTGCAAAAAAACATAGCAAGTAGAATTTCCATGAGAAATCCAATTCCTACAAAATGCATGCAGTCATTTACTTGACCCCCTAGGTAAGAGACAAGTCCCATGAGAATTTTGACCCCTTAGGTCTACCAGACAATTCTACCAATTCACATGAGCAGGAAATTCAGAAGATACTGTCTTCCGATAAGAACCATTGTAGCCCTCTTCGCCCTCCTACCCGAACCAACCCAAAAACAATCACAAATATCATGAACCACAAAACTCTAGATAAATTTTACCATTGATTTTTAAAGTCGCCACCACCTGTCTACCATCACCCATCTTCAACATCCTACCTCGATCCATCAAAAGCATAATCCACACACGCCCACAAAACCTCCATCGTCACTCACTGCTCCGCAAATGACACGACACCAAGCCTATAAGATATATACCAAGACTCATTTTTTAAACCACAAGACCATCATATCCTTTTTTTCCATCCTACAACCAACCAAAAGCACAACCACCCACACACAAGTATCAAACCTGCAGTCCTGCACCGGCACCAGTCCTTAACCGACACAACACAACACCTCTATGATATTTATCAAGCATACATATAACACTTAAGCTACAACTCAACCACCCTTCTCTTAAGGCTCTGCCAAACAGAGAAGAAACAAGATCTTGTTTCTTGTCAATTTCACTCCCAAATTTGTCAACCCCACAACTTGAGCCAACTCTTGACAAAATAGGAGACCCACACAGGCAAAAAGGAATTATGAATTTCAAAGGTCAGGTGATCCTCTTCAGCTAACCAAATCGCATTTTCCTAATGACAACACCAACTTAAAGTGGAAACTCTAGACAAATTAATTACTCCCTAAGTCGACAAACAAGTAAGGATTCATTTCCTAATTAACAGCACACGATTTTAACCATTAATTCCACAGATCGAGCAAGTCAGCAAATTAATTCCTCCGTAAATCAACCCTTAGCGCACGAAGAATTGCAGCATACATGTATTCTTAAAATGTGGTTAAGATGACACAAAAAATGCATAAGAAAACGATGAATTATAAACAGGAGCTTCAACAATGTGTAAACATAGAAATCAAATATAATCTCACATACACGAAGAAATGCGGCAACAAAAACCAAAAAGAGAAACAATCCATGTACACCACCACCGTCATTTCCGCCGCTATTGGCCGGGTTTTGAAAACCCAAGGTCGCCAAAATCGCTTTGCCAATTAAGAAATGGGTGTGACGAAAAAAAAAAAAAGGCTCACATAAATGTAGAAGTTCCTGGTCAAAATACAGCCAACTAAAAGTCTAAAACCATAATTCACATAGGGTTATTTCAACCTAAGGCTCATCTTCTCATATTAATCCAACCTAATGTTTAGCTGAGAAAAATCCGAACTTTGACATCATTTAACTTCTATTGAACTATTGGAAAGGCAACTTGAACAGCCGGTTCCATCTACTATAATTAATTGCTCACTCCCTTTATCTTTCTTTTACTGTAAAAACACAATTCAATTCAATTTACCCCTTTAATCAAAGATGGTGGTAGACATGACTTAACCACTAAGATCCCACACACCACCCCTAATCTCCCCTAATACCATCAACCATCATACCCGTCTGCCGGATTAGAAGCTCAGGCGACTCCAGTCCAGAACTGTAGCCCGTTGTCGTCGACGAACTATTTTTCCCCAAATCTGCAATTAAACTCTGTCGTTGTCGACATCGAGTTCGCACACACCACCATTAGAAACTCCTAGAGATCGCCGCCGCATATCACCAGTGTGTGGCTGCCGGTGTTTTCGTATAATATTTAGCCGGTAATGTCGCCGGCGGTGAGGTTGTCGCCGCTAATGATTAATTAAGAATATTAACTT
>JAGPOY010002677.1:0-14394 GCA_018983105.1 Silene uniflora
TCACAGAATAGCAATATAGCATAATCCATTGTTAACTTAGGAAGCTTGAAAATTGTGTAGGGGTAATCACACATATATAAATATAAATGCCTACCAAAGAACATAAACTAATGCCATATTTGTAAAGGTTCAAACAAACTTCATTAGACCTTGGAATTAATGCTTCAGCATTCATGTGTGTTACCAATCAAATTGAACGGGTTCAGAATTCAGAGTCGTAGACGGAAAACTGATTCAATCTGAATGACCTTACTCGATTTAATCGGATTCAAAAAGTACAGTCGGAACCACACTCGAATCCGAATTGAAGCTAAATTAAGATCCAATTCAATGTATTTCAAAACTCTTTGAAACCCTTTTTTTTAAATTTCTTAGGCAAATTTTACACTTTATTTCCTAATTCATAAAAGCTAAACGTTACTCAAAATATAATGTAATTATTCTTCCTAGATATAGGCCTTATTAATTGCAACATAGGTATCAGATTCTCTCTGTTAGTTCTTCTTTTAGCTTTTCCTGCCTTATTTATACATCCTTCCTGTGTTCTCCTCCAGAGCATCCTAAACTCAGCTCTTATTCTTCATACAAATAGCCGCGTTTTACATCAACGAAAACCATCCCTTGCTTAATCACTTATTCAATTCAATATTAATCCTCTAAAATGGCATATTTAATTCTAAGGTTAATTATAAACTTGCTGTTTTGCTGCTCTGCCTGTTATGGATTCACAGAAACTGAGCTACTGCTTAAGGTCAAGCAATCACTGGTGGGGACTCGAGGCTCGGGCTTGGATGATTGGCAGAGTTCTCCGTCGTCAGTCTCGCACTGTCGTTTCTCAGGCATTACATGCAACGAAAATGCTAAGGTGATCACTATTAATATCTCCTCTGTACCTTTGTTCGGGTCAATCCCAAGTGAAATAGGCCAGTTTAGTCAGTTAGAAACTCTAGTGTTAACCGAGACTAAATTGACCGGTAATCTTCCGTTTCAAATGGCAAACCTGACCTCATTAATCTCCCTTAATATTTCCCACAACAACATCAGTGGACGTTTTCCTTTTCCTGAGAAAATGCTGTCCAACCTGACCCAACTGCAAATCCTAGACTGCTACGACAACAGACTCATCGGGCCTGTGAAAGACTTTGTAAACCTTAGGAAGCTTCGGGTTTTGAATTTGGCAGGCAACTTATTTTATGGGGAGGTTCCGTCATCCTATGCTGAGCTAGTTAGCTTAGAATACCTAGATTTGAGTGGGAATGTACTTACTGGCACACTTCCATCAAACTTATCCCACTTACCTAATCTCAAATATTTGTATATGGGTTATTCCAACACTTTCGAAGGAGGCATTCCTTACGAATGGGGAAGTTTCGGAATGCTTCGGGTACTGGACTTGTCCACTTGTAATATTTCTGGAACAATCCCATCCACATTAGGCCAGCTAAAGTCACTGGAAGGCCTTTTCCTCCAGATGAATAATCTGGAAGGTATCATCCCTTCAGAGTTGGGAGATCTTATCAACTTGCAACAAGTTGATATGTCCAAAAATTCATTAACCGGGATCATACCTCAAAGCTTTTCCCAACTCAAGAGGCTCAAAGGTCTCTATTTGTTCAGAAACCAACTACAAGGTCCGATACCCTCTTCTTTTTCCGACCTGCCAAACCTCGAAACATTACATTTATGGATGAACCAACTCAGTGGGGAACTCCCACGAGACCTGGGGCAGTATGGAAACCTTCGAGGTCTTGATATATCCACCAATCAATTGAGCGGCCCACTTCCAAGACAAGTGTGCAAAGGAGGAACTTTGTATGAGTTCATTTTATTTGAAAACTCATTCTCCGGTACCATTCCGGAAGAGCTTGCTCACTGCAAGTCTTTGGTCCGGCTTAGATTGCAGAAAAACAAGTTAAGTGGAACCATTCCCGAAGGATTTTTCAGCGCAACCATGACAGAAATCATTGACTTGAGTGACAATAATTTGAGCGGCGAACTTCCCCGGGTGATGTCGGGGAAGGTGCTCGAGATTCTGAAAATTTCAGATAACTCTCTCACAGGGAGCATTCCTCCCTCAGTTGAAAAGTTTAAGAGACTAGAGAAACTGTGCCTACAAGGAAATAACTTATCAGGGAACATCCCTGATAAGTTGTTTAATATGAAATATCTAGAGCTAATCGACATAAGTCGAAACAATATAACTGGTGAGATCCCAATATCAATTGGAAAAGCTGCCTCTCTGACCTCCATGAACTTCAGCACCAACAGCCTAGGTGGAGAAATACCGGCTCAAATTTCAAAGCTCCTGTTCTTGAGTTTTCTCGACTTGTCTAGGAACAATTTGGGAGGCAGAATTCCGAAGGAAATGGAGTCAATGACTAGCTTGGTGGACATTGACCTTTCCTACAACAATTTGTCAGGCCAAATCCCATCAGGAGGGCAGTTTGCCATATTCAGTCCGAATGCGTTTGTTGGTAATCCGCATCTATGCTCTGCATTTGATCAGTCCACTTGTCCATCATCACAATCCTACTCACTATTGCCTTCTCGACGTGGGTTCGAGACGCTTCTTGTAATTGTTATCTTCTTTCTTTATGTCAATTGATTATGTATCTTAGCTGTCTTTGTCCTAAACTTCTAATTATAAGTAATTAGCTGGTAGCAGTGTAGTTACTGTAGTACTAAGTAGAATGTTGTGTTGTTTCGAAAAAGCAGTAGAATGTTGTGTTGTTATTAGCTACAGCAGTACAACTGACTGTTAGCATTTCATGTAATAGATTTGAAATGAAATCCTAAAGTTAAGACTGTGTCAGAAACTTGGTGCATTTAGCAGATAACAATGTTACAGCTATAACTGCTTGTGTCAGCAAATCAAATAACTCAAAAAAATGTTACCGACTTCATGCTAAACCATACCAAGACTTACAGCCTCGGACTTCTAGCACAAATTTGAAAGATCGCTAAATTTCATTCATGATTTCTATAGGTAGTAGACTATAAGCAAGGGGATGTAGGACATGTCCACACAATGATCTAGCTCAGATGCAAGGATAGTAAACGTTGGCATATGATGACTTGAAACATTATCTAGCTCTAAGAATTTTTATTTTCGATGAGCTTTATGTTTATGAAGACGGGACTCCGTAAATAAGTCTCGGAGACTATATGTTTATGAATGTACCAGTATCTGATGCTATAACTAGGTCCAAGTAAAATTGGCTAATACGACAACAACATTACCCAAGCGTCTCTAGAGCTCCGGTGGGTAAGAATAGGTTCTTATAAATAGACATATTCCTGGCCTTGTCCTAAACAAAATAACTAACAACTTAACTTCTATTTTAATCGTGTGTAGTCAACTGCGCCTCTGATAATTTCACGTTCAGACACGGCGTGGTGTTTCTGCCCGTCATCTTAGACCAGAAACTTAAAACTTGTATTTGATGATGTTTGACATAATGTCACATTCGACAAAACAGCCATGTCGGGCATGTGACAGTTGACACCATACCGCATCTGACACTTGCATCAGAATCAGAGTTACAAAATATGCAGCATAACGAAAAATGCAAAGAATTTGTTTGAAGCCTCTCACCTGAAATTTCCAGGTGACCATATGCTTGATTACGTGGGTGCCTTTAGTCAAAAATCTCCTGAGCAACTTCGTGAACCTTGAACCCATTGAGGCTTCCATCATTCATAACACACTTAGCCTTCATATCACAAAAGCCTACCAAGATTTATGGCCCCGGACTTCCTTCAGAATTTTGGACTTTCCATGAAGTTGTTTCATGAAGGCAGAGGTGACCGCCAATGGATGGAGGACGTGAGCGATCTTGCACATATACATATCACCAGAGATCAAATATCCATCAAACACGAAATAAACCAAATTTGCAAAAAGCGCAATAGACGACATAGCCGCCTTCTCAGAAATTAATTGAGGCATTTCATCAAACACTTTCCACGCACGATCAAACAACGAACTTTCAAATACATATACCGATAGTTCGAACCGTAAACCCTTCTCTGGATCGAATATATATCCCGTAATGCATTGCAATCTTCAACTACGTCTTTGATCGGATCGAGCGATTCTCGGCTTTCACGATGTTAGGGAATAGGGAGACGTTGCACAATTTCTTGGTGTAGTTTAATGTTCGTTAATTAACGACTTCTTCCGCTCTTGGAGTACAGGGCTTTATACAATGGGCCCAATTTTAAGCTTTCACTATGGCCTGGAATTTGAATTGATTACAACTCTTACATTTAACCTTGCGCCAATGGGCCCAATTTTTTTACGACCGTCTTATTGAGATGTGAGAACAATAGTTAGCTTAAGCGGTAAGTGCTCTCTCACCTCAGCCATGAAGTTAGGAGTTCGATTTTCACCTGCGATATAGTACACGTTCATTTGAACCAAAAAAGACTTATTGAGTTGTGAAATATCTTGAGTTAGGACAATCTTAAACAAAACCTACTAAAATGTTTGTACGTCTTAGAACATACGACCGGCTTGAAAAAAAAAGAGCAGCCAAAATTTAATGATTAAATTATTTACCTTATGGTTGACATACGGGAGTTGAATTGCCACACGAATTTTCAATTACCTAGGGGAGCTAGATAATCAAATCCTCCAAAGTTCAGGGGAAAAAGAAAATCCCATAAATTGGGAAAATCGAACGTCTCCCATTTTTCCAAATCATGAAATTACCCAATTCACCCATTGTTGTGGGAGCTGTAGGCATAAAAATACTTCTTATATTGAAAATGGTGCCAAATGTTGCTATATTTCTAGGGTTTTTTGTCAAACACTACCTTTAAAAAAAAATTTCTTCCAAACATCACCTTTAAAAAAAAAAATTGTCAAACACCACCTTTAATAAATTTTTTGTTGTCAAACACCACATTTTGGCCAAAGTTTTGAGCGCTTGTAATGGGACAACTTTCACTCGATGTTTGAGATAGTAAACGAGGTCGGTTTGAGGTGTTTTTGGACTCGTTGGAAAGGTGGGAGTACAGGCTTTCCAGCGGTTGTCAACACGGAGCTCAAATGTGGCCTTATGTGGGGTAGATTTGTTCGTAAAGTAAGGCTGGTCACAAGGGGTTTATGTAAGTCGAAATAGGATATTTTCGTGGGTCAATTCACTCCCTTTGAACCATCACTTGCAACCAACGCCCACCACAAACAACACAACTACGACATACCCTTCACTCCCCTCAACCTACATACCAAATTTCAAACAAAACAAAACATCATAACCCCATTAAAAGACCCTTGAAAACCCCTCTAACAAACCGTTGTAAACCCAAACTTCTAACTGTTTCTGTGACCAGCCTTACTTTACGCACAAATCTACCCCACATAAGGCCACATTTGACCTCCGTGTTGACAACCGCTAGAAAGCCTGTACTCCCACCTTTCCAACGAGTCCAAAAACACCTCAAACCGACCTCGTTTACTATCTCAAACATCGAGTGGAAGTCGTCCTATTACAAGCGCTCAAAACTTTGGCCAAAAGGTGGTGTTTGACAACAAAAAATTTATTAAAGGTGGTGTTTGACAATTTTTTTTTTTAAAGGTGGTGTTTGGAAGAAATTTTTTTTTAAAGGTGGTGTTTGACAAAAAACCCATATTTCTAATACAAAATGTGATGTGTAAATAACATGTCCAAGAATAATGTTGCTAAGTCCAAAATGGACTCATTTGTCGAGAAAGCCCATAGAGGTTGACGAGTCCATCTTATTCTTATTTATAAAACAAACAACCACAGAGCGGTGGTTGAAAGTATATTATTTTTTTTATTTTTTTAAGTAGGCCTCACTATGCCCCCCATGTTCTCTCCCATATTTTTTATGCTTTTTTATAGAGAATTTGTGATACAACCATCAATTCAAGTTGAATGTATGACTGATATTTAAAAGCAACATAACTACTCCGTATTTCGTAGGTTTAGACTTCTAGCTAATCAAGCCTACATATAATAATAATAATAATTAATAATAAAATAATATTTTGATTAGCTATGTACTTATCCTACAGTTGGCTTACCCTTTTTAAATATTGAGATAGAATAAGAGTTTGTATACAACTACTTAAATTTTATCTTTTCCTATCTTTATTTTAAAACCTCTTATTATATTTTTCGATCAATCATGATGCTCGAAAAAAATTTTCTTTAATAATATAAATAGATATTGATTATAATAGTAATAGTAATAGAAGTAATAATCTATCTATCTATATTAAAACTATAAAAGAATAACCACTTCACATCATACTTGACACATGTCACCTTTACAATAAAAATTTTCCCGCTCAAAGTTTAAGCACTATAATTATATTTGTTTAATATATTCTCAAAAGATTTATTTCCATGACAAATTTATCAATGAAATATTTCATCTCCATGCATCCTATTATTCTCACCATTTATAAAAATAAAAATCTAATATCATTCTCAATTTGTGTTCTTCTATGTATAAAATGTAGGGTTACTCTAATTTGCCATAATTTGAGTACTTACCTTTTTAATTTGTTTATTTATGATTTTTTATATGATTTGAGTATTATAACCATCATCTGGATTTTGCATTTTGTTTTTCGTATTTCATATCCATGATAAAAGCGTAATTTAAAATTACAAATTGATTGGAAATATGAAGTTTGCCTTCTATTTTTCTCATTTTACTACTTGATTCAAATGTAACGGAGAGTGAATTTACTTTCTCCAAAAAGTTTCTTTAATGAGTTTTTATATTTTTCTAAGACTGAGTTTGAATTTAATCCTGAAAAATTCCATATATTGATAACATGTTATCTCACTAAAACTACCTCGAATAATGATTCTTCAGCTCAATATGCAAATAACACACCGACAAATTTTGACTTAACTACTCGATCTCATGTGAATGCTCCTTAATTATATATCTAGAAAACTTGAGTAAACAATTCATTTCAATATAAGTTGTCCCAGTTATTATACATCATGCCATAATATTAGTTCCTCTAGCGAATTCCGACTTATGTTTACCCCATTTTCCATCCCTTTACTCTTCTCAATTGTAACTGAACAGGTTGATTCTCATTTCTATAATCATCTACATTATATGAGATATGGGGATCTGCTGACTTGCTTAAACGTAATATGAGAGAGGGGTGTAAGCAAGTCATTACGAGTAAGGGTGTTATGTGATGACTTCAAAAACTCTAAAGTTATTTAGCGTAATCATTCAAATATTAATTATTATACCCTTTGCTAGACTATTAATGTTATAGTAATATCACAAACATTTTTTTTTTTTTGCATTTGTCCATTGTAATTGTTGTCTTGAGTTTAGAATGAATATATATATTTGTCTAAAAATTTACACCGTTTGCGTAAAATGCTATACACACAAACTATTACAACGATATAACTATAAAATTATAAAAACTTATTTATAAATGCCCGTGCAATTTGCACGGGTCCTAAACTAGTAAATATATTATAATAGTATTTCTTAGAAATTTCCTAATTGTATCTACCTACAAAACTATATAAGCAAGGCTAGACCTACCTTAAAACTTTATTCACATAATTATACTATAACATAAAGGAAGAATGGGAGATCGAGAAGAAGATGAATTAGCGGAGGTATCGTTTCAAGGTAATCTTTTAAGACCGTTTAATGTATACACTTTTGCTTTGCTATAACTCGCGTATTTGTTAGGACCTATTTTGTTGATGATGACAATGCCCATTTAATTGTGTGCTTAAGTGTTCCATTTCAGGCTTAATCCCACCTCCTAATGCAAGACATAATCAATGTGCAAGGTCCAAAGAAGTGTTGATCAAGCTACCCAAGAATTGTGTTGTTAGAGTAGTGTCACTGATGTAAAGGTAGGAGAATTTGGTACTTGAAATGGTAACAGGCGAAAATAAAAGTTTTAAGTTTTCAAAATTATTTTCAATTATAAAGTTTCAGATTCTGGTATTTATTTTATGAGATTTTGAAATACTTTAAAAATGGTTGTAGAAAGGAATATCTTTTAAGCATCTTGAAAAGATATTGTAATTAGCACTTAAAATGTTTTCCTCTTTTGTGCTAAAATTTTGGTTAGCCTTTGTGAAAGAAAGTTAAAGACTTTCCTCTTTGAATTCATTTATGTCTTCTTGTGAGTGTTTCTTTCTTTGTGTTTCTGATTTTTCAAAGGCTCTTTAAGGTTAATTACAAACTCTTTTTTCTCCTTTTAACTTTTAAAGGGAAGCCTTTTTGGTGCTAATTTGGGAAAACAATACTTTATATCACATGACCAAAAGTATTGACCTTAACCCTAACTTGCCTCCTCTTGCTTGCCCTCTCTATAAAAGGAACCCTTTCTCATTCATTCAACCCCAAGACTTTTCTGAGATTATCAAAGGTTTTTGCAAAATCGTTTTTAAAAGAAATCTTTTCTAACTTGCAAAAATTTTCTAAGTCTTCAAATGTTACAGTTTGTTCTACTGTTGCTTTCAAGTGTCTTGTTCTCTTATCTAGAGTTGTTTGATCAATAAGTTGTCCATCTCTATTCTTTTCAAAGAATCTTTTAGAGGAAACTTGATCTTTGTAAACATTCTAGTTAGAGAGTCGAGTTCTTAGACGGAGTAGCCTTTGAACTCTTTCGCAACCGGAGTAGGTTGTTGGCCTTTTATTGTATGAGTTTTAAGTAGTCGGAGTATATCACTTAATTAAATCAATAAAAGAAGATTGGACGTAGGCCGTTAAGTTAGTTGGCTGAACCAATTCAAAATCGTTGAGTTGATCTTTCTTTCTATTTTTATTTCCGCTGCAATTTACTTACTCGTTCTTATTTCATACTCTTGTCTGGCAACAGTCCTGAATACTGTTACCTACGTCTGTAGCCTTTACTCCATTGCTAAGACTCTCAAGTAACAGTCAGATCAACTGTTATCCTCGTACTAGAACAATTCTTCGCTTATGCAAAGTAATACACATCTAATCATTCAATTTAGTTGTTGTCTCAATTTTCGTCTTATATTGAGTCAACTCTCTTTAATTCAATAAAGAGTAAGGTTGAAAATTTTAAAATAGTACCTAATTCACCCCCTCTCTTAGATACTTCGAATCTATAAACTCTTCAGTATTAGACCACCGTATGACCTAACCCAACCGTAACTTTGGCCGTGGACCACCAGGGGTTGACCGGACCTTCGTTGACCTCTGTTAACCGTCAGGGGAGGGGTTGTTGCTGGTGTTTTACGTGATTGCTTGAGGTGTTTTAACCATTGGTAATACACGGTTCTGACCCTTGACTCGCTGATTCAGACCAAGACATGGGTTGGGGTTTGTTTTTGGTGGTGGGTAGACCATCTTGGGTGACCAGGGGTGGTCAAGGGTGGCGTTGGGTGCGGTGGTGGCCGGTAAAATGCCAAACAGGGGCAAAACAAGGGAGTTATGGTGGTTGTGTGATACCGTCGTAAGACGAGCGCCTTGACCTCGCTGTTGACTCGTCGGGGGAAAAGGGACCACCTTTGGGGTCGCCGTGGGACAGTGGTGGCCATAGATAGTATTGGTGGCTGTGGTGGTCGTGGTTACTTGTTTTATACGCGGTGGTTAGTGTTTGCAATTGAATGGTTGTTAGAAATTCGTATTTTGTTCAACCTTTTTATACGACTTAACCCCGACCTGGACTTGGGCTGCTGCCGGTGGTGGCTCCACTGAGGGTCAGAGGAGATCACGGTGGCCGCTGTTGGTGGCGGAATTAATTAGGTGGTGATGGTATTGGTTGGTTATTAAATCAAGTGTAAGGTGTTTGTAGGTGTTGTTTGGTGTTGTAGTTCGGGCGTGTGTATGGGACCATGCATGGAGGTGTTGATGGCGGTGGTTAGGGCTGGCTGAACTCGTGGTTGTGGGTGGTTGAGTAGGTGGCGAAGAGGGGTGGTGATGGTGGTTATTGGGCCGTGAGTTGGGGGTGTATGATGGAGTATTAAACACGGGTAAACCATGTATGATTGTGAGGCTTGGGTTTGTAAGACGGGTTTTTAATTATAGTATTTGCGTAATTATAAATAAAAATATATAATTGGTTTATAATTAATGTAATTAGTTATATGGATTGATTAATTAGTATTTATAATTATAACTTGTCTAGGTGACGGAGTTGTGAGGAGCTTTGTTAATTGAATTTCTATTTATTCGGATTGCATTATTGGAATTTGTTTGCCAAGTAGGGATAAATCCTACTCAATTTTAATATGTGTTCAGTGTATGTTAATTGTGCATGATATATTGAGATAGATTGTTTATTTATTGATATTGTTGGAATGGAAGAGATTGTATTGTGCTTTATTATTAACTAGGTTGGGTGCCCGGCTACGTTCGAGCTATTTTTATTTACCATTTAAATTTTATTTTCTATGACATATGATTCGCTAAATTTGGTTAACCTCTCTCGCTGGTGGCCGTGGTGAGTGCCCGGCTACACGTTCACCTCTCTCGTTGTTAATATGATTACTTTCACTACATCACATGTTAATACCATTATGTTCACTAGTTCTTCGGATACTGTTGTTTGTATAATTATTCCTACTATTTTTACGGTTAACCTGTTAGTTTTATTACTCATATATTTAAATAAACTAATATTTTCTTAAAATCGAATTGTTAGTTAATTTTTCATACTCTCTCCGTTGTTCCTACTATGACTTTCACTACATGTGTTGTCACTACTATTACTTTCACTTCTCCCGCCGTCATTATTTTTTCTTTCACTACTCCCGCATTTATTATTGTTAATTTTACTACTCTCGTTGCTGCTACTACGACTTTTACTACTCCCGTTGCTATTATTGTTGCTTTTACTACTTACGTGGATGGTTAAATAAATTTGAAATATTAGATTAGAATATTATTTTAGAGTAATAATTATTATTTACTAATTAATTTACAAATCTAATTAATTGTGGAATATATTATATTTTTTGGAAATCTAAATTGATTTACTTATATTTTAATAGTTTCCAAAATAGAACATATACTTATTTATAGTTTAAGGAAACTCGCCATATTCTAATACTCTCTAAATTTATACTTTTAACCAAAATTATATAATATTTACATTGAAGTCCCTTGTTCAGGCCCGTCACACAACGCTAGTGATTAAAAACTATATAGTATAATTAAGTTGTATAGATTTATTTAATTGCATAGAAGTCCATTGGTTTCTGGAATTAATATATAGTATTGATTGATATCATTATCGTGTATGTGGATTTGTTGAGATGAGGTTTTATATTATTGTTGTTGTTCTTAAAAATGAGGAATTGTGACAGGAGGAGTTGTTGCGAGAGTTACGTTGTTAGGGGGGTTGTACTATGAGATGAGTTGTAATATGTAGGTTGTCAAGGGAGGGGTACTATTACAGTAATGAGGCGGTACGCTGTTAAGGGGGCGGTACTAAGATGATATGAGCACGTTGTTAAGGGAGGGGTGCCATGTCATGAGATGAAGCACGTTGTTAAGGGACTGATGTTATGTGTATGAGATTGGAGTATTAAATGTTAATTACTGTTGTTTGGTTTATTCCTACTCAAACGTTAGGTTGACCTTGTATTCGTGAACACCTACGATGAACCGTAAATGGGGAGCAGACTTGGAGGTGGTTCTGAGTGAGCTAGACTTGGACCATAACTGTTGCCTAGATCACTTGGTTGACTTAAACTTACTTAATTGATGTAATTATATTTTAATTCCGCTGCGTAGTAAGTTGTATAATTTTGTTTTGATTTAATCAGTTTGGTTAATATGTAATAAGATCTTCATTGGTAAATTTGTATCATTACCTCAGGAAACTTAGATGGTAACACCGTAACACCGAGAATGTCTGGTTAAGGCTCTTGGATAAATGAGATGTTAGAGAGTCCAAATCATCAGCTAGTTTCGATGAGTTAATTACTAAGGGCTCTAGTCCCGATCACAATGACAACACATTAGTAGCATGTTGCAGCCTTGGAGAATCGGGGCTACGTGGGGGCTAATAGACGAAGGTAATTTGTAAAACAGTTTCTCAGTAAACTCATTGAGAAACCGTTTATCAGGAAAGTTACTCTAATAATACTATACTACATACTCCGTATAATATTTTTTTCCAAGCATTATTGTAATCTTAACCTATGAATAATATAATCATGCAAAATTTGGCATAAAACTCTACTGACATAAGAAAGCATCGGTTTCTTTCTTAGGCCTCGTTTGGTTACCCTTCCAATTTATGGGAGAATTAAAATCCCATGAATTGTAAAATGGGGAGGTTGTTTGGTTGCCAATTTTTTGGCTAAATGTATTAGGCATTCAATATTCCAAGGAGTTTTGAATGTCTATATAATGGTGGAATTAAATGACCATGCCCCCTAGGTAATTCACAACTCCTCTGGAATTCAACTCCCATGTGCGCAACCAAACGACTTTTCCGAATTCATATGAATTTGTATACGGGAGAATAATTCACGTGAAATGGATATTCCGGTGTTAATTAAGTTCCTTGATGAACTAAACGAGGCCTTAATACATCCACTATGCGATTAATGAATGAATTAATTAATATAGCATAAAGAAGAATTATAAGGAGCATAGAAAGAATAGCTAGCGATTAAAGGGTTAATGAATTTGTTTGAAGCCTCTCACCTGAAAGTTCCAGGGGACCATATACTTGATTATGCTGGCGATTTTAGTCGAAATCTCCTAAGCAGCTTCCAGAATCTTGAACCCTTTGAGGCCTCCATCATTCAAAACACACTTAGGCCATATTCTTTTGAACTTCAAGTTGTTGAACTGAACAGAACTGAACTAATATGAGCTAAACTGAACTGAACTGAACTTATATGAGCTGAACTGAACTTATAGGAACTGAACTGAACTTATAGGAGCTAAACTGAACTGAACTTATAAGAGCAACAAGGGTCACTCGTCGTCTCGATTATATATTATATATTGCTAATATATTACTAATATGTTAAACCAATAAAATGCAATCTTTTCTAAAAGATGATATTTGATAAACAAAGATTTAGCACATAAGGGTCGATTTAAGATTATTTATCAAAATAAGATGGCGTAAGATTGGAATTTACGAACAAAGGTCACTCGTCGTCTCCATTGACTAAACACACCAGGAAACATGGTTAAAATAGTTGATATATCAAAATAATCATTGGATCACTGTTTCTTCAAATGAGTTTTATGAACAACCGGTCATCCTTGGGCCACTTAAAATCATTGTAAGGTCTATTCCTTTAGAGGAATAATCTTAACGGTAGCTATGTAGCATACCTTCAGACGGCCTTATCAACTTACAAGAAGTTGATATATCGAAGAATTCATTAACCAGGACGATACTAGGGGATATCCCGGATGAGTTATTCAATCTGAAATGTCTATCGGAAATCAATGCAAGCCGAAATAACACTGGTGGAGAGATCTCAAGATCGATAAAGAATGCTATCCTACCTCACATTCGTGGATTTCAGCAACAATAATTTTGTTGGAGATATTCCCATGGAAATTTCAGAGTTGAAGTTCCCGAGTTATCTTAATTTGTCCAAGAATAAGTTGGGAGGATAAATTTCTAAGGAAATGAAATCCATGAGTAGCTTTATGAACCTCGATCTTTCCAACAACAATTTCTCAGGTCCAATTTTGACGGTTTGCGATTTTCAGCGTACATCATCACAATTAAGCTCACTATAAGCCTCTCGACACGGGTTCAGAACGTTTCTTACAATTATTATCTGCCTTCTTTTTGTAAGCTTATTATGTATTTTAACTTTGGTTGTCATAATGAGAAGTAACTAGTATTGGCGCCCGGCCCTGCCTGGGTTATTAAAATCTATTTTCAATAAAATAATAAAACTATTTTAAAGTTGCATAACTCATAAATTTAACATTAATATATTTTTCAATGACATCTCTTAAAATTACGATAAAATAAATTATGAGACAAATTAACTATTCCCGTTATTAGTATTTTACTTAAATTGATTGGTTAGGTAATTGTTCATATATACTTTCTTTTGTTGTTAGTATTGTTACTTTTATTATATTTGTTACTAGATTTTATGCCCGTGCGTTGCACGGATTATAAAAATTGACTCACCTCTAATTGCTATGGATTTTTTTGGGCGAACATTCAACTCATTTGATGTTTGATACTCCCCTTCTCAATCATTTGATAATGTTAAAAAGAAAATTCAATTGATGTTTTGATAGTCCCCGTATCAATCATTTGATACCGTTAAAAAAAACAAATTCAATTGATATTTTGATAGTCCCCCGTCTCAATCATTTGATACTGTTAAAAAAAAGCAATTGATGTTTTGATAGTCCCCGTCCCAATCATTTGATACTGTTAAAAAA